>JXCR01054065.1:126388-140721 GCA_002079205.1 Phalaenopsis hybrid cultivar | reverse complement strand
CTGGAGTAGTGAATGACTCTGAACCTAACTGTGGAATAATAGGAATGGGTGCCTCGGGCCCACTCTCCTTGTCATTTACACCTCTGCTCTGTACCGTGACCTCTAGTAGATCGTTAAACCTTACGACCTCCGATTCTTAAGGAACTGCTTCAGAATTTGTGCTAACATTGTCTTTGTACATCATCTTCTCATTAAATATCACCTTCCTACTTTTGATAATCTTCTGATCTTAATCATCACAAAAACAATAGTCAAATGTTTTATCTCCATAACCAATGAAATAACATTTATTTGACTTAGCCTCAAACTTGCTACTAGCATTAGGATTGATTATAACATATGAAAGACATCCAAAAGTCTTAAGATGAGAAAATTTGACCTTTTTGCCGCTTTAGAACTACTCAGGTAATTCATAGTCTAACAGGGTAGATGACCACCTGTTGAGCAAGTAAACAGCAATGCTGACCACATTTGCCAAAAAAGTTGGTGGTGGTCCGATGTGTAATATCATGCTCTTGACATGCTCATTGATGGTCCTGTTCATACGCTTTGCAACTTCATTTTGTTGTGGTGTCCCCGGAATGATCTTCTTCATTTTGATACTCTGAGTTGCACAGTACTCCATAAACCCATCATCGATGTACTCACCAGCATTATCAGACCTCAAACATTTCAGTTTTAGATTTATCCTTGCACAGCCATGGCCTTCCAAGTTTTGAACACAGAAAATACATCAGACTTATGCTTCAAAAATTAAACTCATACCTTTTTGTTGTGGTCATCCATGAATGTGACGTAGTAGCGAGAGCATCCAAGAGATGTCACTGGGGAAGGTTCCCACACATTGGTGTATACAAGTTTTAGTTTTCCTGTCTTTTGCGATCTGCCACTTTTCAGGAAACTAACATTCTTCTGTTTCCCTATAATGCAACTCTCACACATGCCGAGATCAACTGACTTCAGTTCAAGTAGCTTGCCTCTGGACTGAAGTTCTTTCATGCCTCTCTAACTGATGTGTCCAAGCCTACAATGCCACATGTTTGTTGTGCTCTTTGCAAATGTAGTATCAACACTGTTAAAAACCAGTATTAATATACAGTGTACCCGTTTTCTTACCCCGAGCCAATACCAGAGCTTTTTTAGTGACCTTTCAAGTGCTATCTGAGAACACTACTGAATGTCCTCCCTCATCGAGCTGCCCAACAAAAATTATGTTCTTCTTCAACTCAAGAATGTGTCTGACCTTTTACAAGATCCATTTGTTGTTAGGGAGTGTATTTTCAACATCTCCCATTCCACCACGTTCAAAGCTTCTCCATCAGCCAGATACACCTTCCCAAAGTCACCTGCAAAATAGTTTCATATTAACTCCAGGTGGGAAGATGTATGGAGAGAAGACCCTGAGTCCAGTATCCAGTTGTCAACAGAGCTGTGCATCCTGCACTTCTTTAGTTACAACATTAGCACCGACGTTCTCCGTCTTCTTAGGAATTTTGCAATTCTTTTTTATGTGGGCATCTTTGCCACAATTCTAGCAGGTTACTTGCTGACCGGGCTTTGACTTGCTCTTACCACAGTGCTTTGATTTTGATCTTCCTCTGTTTGAGTTCCTGTCTTTTGGAAGTAATATGCAGTGTTGAATTCAAACTGGAGGTTTAACTAGAATCCTTCTTGTGCACATGCTCAACCAAAATCAAATCACAAATATCGTCATATTTCAACATAGATTTATCCGCAGAATTGCTAACTACCACTTTCATGGTTTCTCAGCTATTTAACAATGAAGCCAACAATATCAGTGCACGTTTTCATCGTCAAAATCAATTTCAACAGACGACAATTGATTTTTGATGGTTTTGAAATCATTCAGATGCTGAGCGACATACACACATTTCACCATCTTTAAGTTAAATAATTTTTTCATCAATTTCACTTTGTTATTCGTCGATGACTTTTCATACATACCTGATAAAACTGACATGAGATCTGCAGTCGTCCTCTTTTTTATGACATTTTGGGCAACGAATCTTGATAAGGTTAATCGAATAACCCCAGAACTTTTCGATCCGACATATTTCAATTAGCCTCATCCATCCTCTCTTGTTGTTTTTCCAGTAATGGAAGATGAATTTTATTCCCATAGAGGTAGTCCGACATCCTCCAGTAACCAAAATCCGTGTCATCGAACTTCTCGATCATCGATACCTTCATTTCGTATCCGATCATTGTTCTTGCTCTGACCCTAATCGGGGCTCTAATACCAATTATTGTGAAAAATGATGAAAAAAATTGAAAAAAATTGGGACTAAAAAATACACCGGAAAAGGCAACACATAGATTTATGTGGTTCAACAAATTGCATATGTCCACGGAGCTGCAGATGATTTTATTACTCGAGGATTACACCGTTGTTGATCCGACGATTACAAGAAAAATACTCTCTCCTCCTCTCTCTCGCTTCTCCCCTCCTCTCTTTCTTCGAGCCACGTGAGAAGAAAGTCGAAGAATGGAAGGAATTCATGAAGGATGCGCGAGAGCTGGTTTGATTTTGGATCGCACTTGGAATATATGATGCAACAAGGTACTTGAGCAAATACACAATAGGGAGCTCATTTCCATACAAAGTAACTATAGACTATTCTTCTAAAAACGCCATATTTTACCAACTTTTGAAAATTGTTACCTTTTTTCATGTACAAGTTTTAACACACATGTGTTATAAATGCAAATTTCAAAATTTAGGTGTTAGATGTGTAAATTCATAAGAATTATGTGGAATGTATGTAAACTTCCCTAAAATAGTTTGTGTTGTGTTACATAAAATATGAAAATGATAAACATAAATTTCATTATGTAAACTTTTAATTTTAATATATAGTTTTTCATTCATATTTGTTTTGCTTCATTTCTTACTTCAAAAAATTATATTTGGTAAATTATAACATATTAATTTTAAAAAAGCTCAAAAAAAATATTTTTTATGTGTTTTGAATATCTTATAATTAAGTTAATTTAATTTTGAAAAAAAATAAAATAAAGGTATCTAAAAAATGCCCGAAACAAGAATATTTTTAAAATATCCCAAATAAGCCCTAAAAACTTAATTTTTAAGGAGCTCATTTGTATATAAAGTAATTAAGACTATTCTTCTTAGAATACATTTAATTAATGTAAACATATTTGGTGATAGGACACAAAAACATTAAGCGTCCATCATATGATAATCCCGTCGTGAGAGCAGATGTTTTAGATTTGACTTATGTTAAGAAGTGTAAGATAGACAAAAATAAACTTGGACATATTGATAAAAAATAATCTCAATCTATTAGAATTAAATAAAAATATGACACTCAACTGGACACAGTGGAGAAAAATAATTTATGTAGCCGACCTGACTTAGTGGGATAATGATTTGTTGTTGTTGTTGTTGTTGTTGTTTGCTTGTGATATTGTTTGCTGTTGTTAATTCGACGACAGCGGATCGGAAGGGACAACCTACCACGATTGCAATAATAGATTGTAGTTTGTAATGTATTTGTAAATCATCCAAACTAAATAAATTCAAAATATATCATTTTAGAATGATAATGTGAGCTATATACTTGTCAAAATTTCCAATATTGCACTTGATTTACTTTACACAATTAATGTAAGAACCAAATAATCAATACATTTAATTGAAATTAAATTAAAATGCAAGCACATGGTGACCAAATTGCCTTTATAAAATACATCTATTCATTCAAACTAGTTAATTTATGCTCGTCTCCTCCATAATGAAAGATTGAAAGGACGGCAAAGTATAAGCAATGAAAGAATTTATCCACATCAAAGAGAGAAAAAATGCCGGCATATTTGTGGTGTATTTTTTCGCATTTGAGGCATTGGCCGGCCGGTCGGTTTGGCTTGCTTGTTTGACTAGAAATGTTTAAAGCCTGCACATTTTCCTGACCTGCTTTATGAACATTTGATGCAACCAAATATGTAGAAATTTGATGTTTATAAATCATTTACTTGAATCATTGTTTGAAATATATTTTGGGAGACCAGATAATCTCTAGATCTTACAAGTTAAGTCAATTGAGGATCTCGACTAGCTGAATCTCATGAGGTCAATATCACTTAATTATGACATCATTAATGAGCTTAAATGCTCAAAAACATCATTTGATCAAAGAGATTACTTTGGGCCGTCCAATGAAGTGATCCAGATTCAAAAAATATTTATAGAGGATAACACTAAAATAATCTATAAATTGACCTACCCCAACTTTCTCTATGATAGGGGAAAATAGAAAGCTGAAGGAGCTCAAAACTCTTGAGGGTTATTTAGTTCCATCGCCGAACCATCGTCATTGGGCCACAACCATCGTCATACCACAAATGCTCGGACACCACTGTCTCTGCCGCCGAACCACCACCATCTAGCCGCCACCATTGTTAGACCACATCAGACTGGCCATGATTTTTGTTATTAAACTCACTTTCGGTCAACTCTTTGTTCAAACTCAAAACCAACCCACATCTAGCTTCGATCAGAAACCTATTATAATTGAGCTAAGAATGACTAGTTCATGGTTCAATTGATCTTTCATCCAGGACCCCAGTTTTCGTAGAGTGAGGCCGGCAATTTGACCTCAACCGCCTCTCCTTGGAAACGATGTAGAGAAGAAGATCAACCTTGCCTTTGAAATCCTTATGTTTTCCTCTCTTGTGGTGAATTAAAGTTGTCTTGGATCACATGCATGTACCCTACAAGCACGAACTTACCTCCGCTAGCATGCACGCATCCGTATACATGCACACACACCTGTAAGCAAGCGTATGCATGCCCGTGCGCTCTCTGCTGCTGAACTAGTGTGGTCATGTCGAGTCTAGGCGTAGCCACATCCGAACATTTGTAGGCATGGTCTCGTCCGACACTGGCATGATGACACCCATGAGACACACCAGTGATTCATGGCTCTCATCCCCATATCCAAAAGCACATCGATTCATCATTTCACCATCGATGATCCATGAGAACTCCAACTGCAGGAGAATTTGCAATCGTCGATCCCTTAATCGACGGTTGCGAAAGATGATTTGTGGGCGGTAAGCGCTCCAACACCACCTCTATCACTTATAAATAGGAGCTCTCTTCACCCGTTTTTGAAATGGTTAAACACATTGAAAGACTCGTAGAGCTAGAGAGATTCGAGTTATACCTCCTTGTTCTCTGATGATCTTTCGTAGTCTTTCTCACAGGTAAGCCCCTCTCCCTCTTCTATTTCATTTTGTTTAGCTTTTTAATTTATGTTAAGTAGTGTTAATTTCAAGTAAATCAAACCCTCAGATTGAGCTTGGCTTTGGTTTTGACTTAAGTCGACCCGAACACATACTGAATAACCCAACTTGAACTGGTTCTAACTCGACCTAACCTGAACCCAATCTGACTTGAACCTAACCTCACCCGGCCTAATCTGAACATAACATGACCTAATCTGAACCTAACCTAGGTCCAACCTAGGTTTAACCCAAGTCAACTCATGTCTAATCAAGGTCAACCCAAGTCCACACCATGTTAATACGGTTGATTAACTCAGTTCCAACCTAAGTTAACCCAGGTCGAACTCAGATCTAACACTGTCCAACCCAGATCTAAGCCAGATCCAACTCAAGTCAACTTAGTTCAACCCAGGCCCAGCTCAAATCCAATCCAGGTTAACTAAGGTTCAACTTAGACTTCACCCAGGTCTAACCCAGGTCAACCCGGTCCAAAGTAGGTCAACCCAAGTCCAACCGAGGTAAATCTAAGTCCAATCCAGATCTAACCCAAGTCAACCGAGGTTAACCCAAGTCTAACCCATGTCCAACCATGGTTAAACCTGGTGCATCTCTGGTCTAGACCATGTCATACCCAAATGGAATTCAATCGAACCAAACCAAATTTGGCTCAATTTTGAGCTAACATTAGTTGAACCCTACCTAACCTTAGCTCACCTCCAGCCCAAGTTTATTCCAAGATAAACTCTAAATTATGTTTTTTTTTTATGTCGTGTGTATTACTTCATGCATTTTTCATTTACATTTCATATTATGTACCATGTTTTGTTTCTTTTATGTGTTAAAAATAATCAAAAATAAAAAAAATAGGTAAAAAAATGAGGAGAATCTCTCACATGTTGGTTCTCCCCCACAAATATTTATTAAATTGCCCAAAACTTAAGGACAAAATCAAATGAGGAACACCCACCTAAAAAGATAATTAGAAAACTTTGAACTTGGGAGAAAATTGATTTTCATCTCAACTGATAAACCTAAGAGAAAAAACAAACCATGAATTTCTAGGTTAGACAACTTTGATATAAGAACCGAGGATCACATACATACCCTAAGTTAGTCCAAGTATAGAAACCATGTTAGTCTAACATGTATCCTATTTAGTGTTTATGACTAAGACATATAAAACAAATAACTTCATCTCCTAAAACTAGAAGGAATGCCTTAGTATGAAGTAAATCATGATTATTGATAAAGGCATTTCAAACTTCCTTGATACTACTAAGCCCTCCACATGCCATGATCATGGAGCTTAAGAATGATTTCCAGTAATACGATTAGTTATATTTGAATGAAACCAACGTACCCAAGATGATGGAAAGCCATGGGTATTTTGATCGGAGACGTTATTCCCAAAGTCTAGGTTAGTCCACCTATTTGGATTCACTAAAAAGTCTTGGTGTGCTCCAAACGATTTGACCCTTCCTTCCAACCTAGCTCCGTCTATTTAAAAACTTCAAACCAGTCAAATAATCATTCTTGAACTCTTCTTTCAACTTCATTTGGTCAATTAAAACTCACTACCAGTCATTTTTAAGCTCTTCAAATACCATATTTTAGGTAAACCTTCTTCCCTAGACATTTAAATCCCTTTATCTGAGCCTTTTCATGACACACTGTTATCGAATTATAAGTCCCATTTTCCTTTAAAATTCTTACGTAGATCATTTTTTCACCTCTGAAGCCGTAAATTCGAAAGTCCAACTTTCCAATTTGGATACCATAGGTCATTATATTATTTGAGAGTTCTCTATAGGGCTCACGACTATGGGGATATAGTTAACTATAAAAGATTGATTTTTAAGGAATTTAATCTGATAATAAAATAAACCTTATCTTACACCCATAAGGTTAGGGGAAAATCTTTAATTTTGTAGACTTATGAAGATTTTCATCATCCAAATGATTAGACCCTTTTTAGGATAATATTTTCTTCCCTTAGGGAGGTATACTATTCTTCAAATGTCATGCTTAGTCATTTAGATAGAAGTCTTTCGAAAGTTTTATAGTGTGTGATGACACAAAATCCCTCACCAAGACTTTTTTCTGGTGACTCCATTGAGGAACAGTTCTTCTCTCTATCTTCTATAATGACTTATGTTCTATCGATAGTGTTTGTACCCCTTATACATTCAAGCTATCAATCTTTATGCTGGACTTTTCATTTTTCACATTGTGGAATGGGTCCAACACGTCTACCTCTATTTTAGGGTCCCACCCCACCTCCTTAATCGTCATGTTCTTTGACTGCTCGTGTAAACCCTATTTAATGTGTAAGGATATACTCTGCCATCATTTTTTATGAAAGGTTTTTCAAAGTAAATCCACTCTTAATTTTAATAAATTTTCAAAGATTCTACAATCAACTCCTTGTTGAAATCTTCTCTATATCACAATATAGGAAAAATGTCTCCTAAAATCATATTATCTCTTGAAAAAGGAAGTAATTTGGCCCTTGAACCAAGTTATATGTACGATAGTTCTCCGATTAATTTCGGGATGGACATTGATGGTTTGAAATTTTCTATGATTGACGCTCAAATCAATGATGATCAGGAATCTCTAGTGCAATTTATCACCATATTTGAATGAGATCTTTTACCGTTGAGATACCCCCTGTTGTTGTTGTTACTTCTAAAAGACCTAAAAAATCCCTCAAACTCTTAAGAATACTCATATGAGCTACCCAATAGACCCGTTAAGAACCCGAAGATTTGTGAACACCTAACTCACCTCCTACAAATCTGTCAGAAGAGAAAATATTGGTCTGCAAAAAGAGAGAATTACTTAGAAGAATTAAGAATTTAGAAAGTACCCTTACTATGAAAATTTTGATAAACCCTCTATACACCCTTTAGAAGACTGCAAGAAATTGAGAATTTTTGTGGCACTCTAAGAAGACTACGAGATTGGGCAACTAACCCAAGTCAAACTAAATTAGAATTTAATCCTGGAAGAAAATTACTAGATTTGATCACACAATAAGCACGATTGAAAATGTTAAGCACAGCAAGACAACTTTGTTGACCTCACTTTTGTGAGAACTCATTCCACACTTTGCCCATGACCTTCAGCGCAATGATTTTAGGGACTCCATTAGGGCAAGCCCAAGCCCTCAAACCCTATGATTGGGGTGGTTTAGGATTTTAACTAAGTGAGGACCCCAAATTGATCTCTAGGGTATGCAAGTTTTAGGGATATAGTCTTTGATGGGTTAAAAATTGGGATTTAAGGAATTAAAACAAATTTAACCAAATTCTTTATGCACCTAAGAGAGGGTAAGGAAGTGAGCTGCTCCTATTTATCACTAGTCACATTCAAAATTAAAACTTTATATTTTTTACACTTCTACTTAAATCAATGCAAAGGAAGGTAGCTAGATAACTTGATAAACACAAATCAAATTAAGATAAGTTAGATTTCTATAGGATTTAACTTTTAAACTATATTGCAATTTAGTAGGAGTAGTTTGTAGAACCTTTATATAATTTCAATTCCAGGCTAAGAACTAAACCTAGTAGGCTATAACTTTTCTTAAGTCTAATTCCCTCACTCTCTGTGGGATAAATATTTTGGACTCAAAATCTGATATTACTAATACTGCACGTACACTTGTGTGAGATCCCAGTGTGTGAGTGCACATGAAATAAAGGTCATGTCAGCATACTAGTCATATAGGTGTTCAACTACTTGATAATATACAATTTTTGTCGAGTTTGTATATAGATGTTATTTTCTTTTAAACATATAGATATTATATGTTTTCTGCAGAATTAAGGAGATCAATTTAGTTTGCACTCTGATTTTGATTAGTTTTTTCCTCATTAAACTCTCAGTTTGGACTAGTTGGAATTAGGCATGTATAGATTACATTGCATGTAAATTTCATTCTATACATCCATATTTCATCTATGTCATTTGATTGTATTGATATATGTGATCATTGATGAGTTTAGTCACATTATATTTGTGATAAATGTCGCTTTGATCCTATATTGATATAATTAATAGACAAGATTGTTAAAGAAAAACTTTATGCATGATAATAAAGTTTGAGCTCACTGAAGTAAACACATTTATGAGGCAGCATATGTGGCCCAAGTGGGAGATTGTTAGAAAAATAAATAAACAGTTATTTTATGCGAGCCAATATATGTAAATAAATTTGTTGATTATGTTATTTTAAAGTTAAGCCTAATTAATGTGATCTAATAAAGTATAGGGCTATGAGTATTAAAATTTTAATATATGTTTAAAATTATATGTGTAGACACCTATTTGTACTTTCAATTTTATGATGGGCAAAATAGGAAGTGCAGATGTTATGGAAATAACAACCTTTGAGAAGTTAACTTAAATGGTCATGGCCCTCAATTTTATGTGTGTAAGTGTCTCTTCACTTTTCAAAGAGAAAGTGAAGTTTCATCTTATCTAGAATCCCATTTCTAGAAAAAATTTAAAAATACACATTAAATTAGTAGACAACTCATAAAATTAAGAAATCATGAATCGAGGTATGGTTTCACACTTTATTTTTTTATTTCTCATGATAATTTGACATTAAAGATCTTGTGTTTATTGAATCAACTCTTTGGTTTGTGATTCCACCAAAATTTTCCAACATGGGAGAATAGATGTTCTTCAAATTTGACAAATTTCTAGTCAAATCGAGCATCTTGACCAACCGAATCCAACGAGCTTAAGATTACTTAATTATGATATCATTAAGGTGCTTAAGTGCTCATAAAATACAATCAAATCAAATGCATCACTTTGTGTCATCCGATGAAGTGAGTTGAATCAATATATTATTTATAGAGATTGTTATTCACAAATTCTATAAAGAGACCCCCACTATCACTGCCACATGATCACATCAGCCTGGTCGCAGCTAACACTCCCGTCAGGCCATAACTGTCACCAAACCATCATAAATTTTCCACTTCTACCGTTAGACAATCGTAGTAGGGTCGCCACCACCACTACCCGGTCACTACCATCTCCATCAAGCCACAACTACCAGAACACTACCGTCTAGCTACCACTATTGACCATTGTTGTTCAGCCATCTTTGTTAAGTAGATGTCGCTGTCAAACCACCAATCCATTGCCAAACCACACAACCAAGCCAACGTTGTTGAGTCTCTATCTTTATCGGACCACCATTGTCAAGCCATCATTAGACCATTGTCTCTGTCACTATACCATCGCCGTTTGGAGGCCGCCACTTCAATCAGACTGCCACTGCTCTACAGCCTCCGTCAAGTCATCCAACCAACATTGCCCGACCTCCACACTCGTTGTTCCGGGACCCATGTCGTTTCCACCACTAGAACTTTGTTGATTGATGATACACCAAAAATATATGCATTTTTAGACTCATATTTTATACTCATTTTTGGTGATATTGCACTTTAATGGAAGATGTTTTTTATGTTTTCTTGCAGGTTGTTGATTTTTGGGACTTGAAGCAAAAAAGAAGCAAAAAGGATGGAATTTGGAGCAAAAATTGAGATTTAGAAGAATTACTCAGCGCCGACGGCGCCAGAAGGACGTCGGACGGCGCATACTTATAGAAAGGATGCAGAACAAGAGTCAGCGCCAACGACGCCAGACTGGGCGCCGACGGCGCTTATGTCGGTGGGAGCCCTGTTTCTAGAAGATTCAATGAATTTGGACGCTTTTTGAAGAGTTTTTGGATGCAACTATTGGAGAACCGGCCTAGGCTCTATTTAGGGCCAAAATTTGTTGGTGGAAGCTCTGTTTCTAGGCACCCATTCACACCATTTCAACTTCTTCCACTCATTTCAATTTTCCTCTTCACACACCTACATTCCACGTCATTTCACACCATTAGTAGTTATTGTTTTTATAGTTTTGAATTTTTGTGGTGAGTTTAAGTGTGAATTCTTCTCTAAGAAGTGTTGGAGAGGAAGAGAAGTGAGAGATTTCTTCTTCCTACATTTTCTAAGAGAAGCTACAAAGGATTTGCTTTGAGAAAGAGTTTCAGATAAGTGTTGTTTGTTTATTATTGTTGTATGAACTTTCTTTTATATATGAAATTTATGTTTTGTTGTATCTTTCTCATGAAGTCTGAGTAGATTCTTTTATCTTTCTGCCTACTCTGAGATATGGTGAAATGAATAGATAATGTGGATGTGCCAATGTTAAAATTTAAAATAAATTGTGATGGTTTTTCAACTCCGCTCTTAATTTAATTTTTGTTCTGAACAATTGAATTGTTAAAATCTGTTGTGAAACATATGATCCGAGAAATGGAGTATGAGTTCTACAACAGAGTGAGAATCACATTTAAGTCCATGAAGGAGTATTTCGTTCATGGAATTAAGTGCGAATAAATAGGTAAATATACTTTGTTGGATGTAGAATAGGAGATTTCTAGGGTGACAGACTAAAAATCCCCAATTCGATCTTAGTGTTTAAAAACTAAAGCGAGAGTTAGCCTTCAGGGGAAGGGAAGTGGGAGCCAGTATCCTCCTAGCCTAGTCACAGATTTAGGGACTAAACCTAAGATTAGCCAATGATTTTCTATAATACTGAATTAGGGTAGAGAATTAAAATTGCTCCTATTTAGCACTATACATATTTAAACCATTTATCTCATCTCATTTCATCAAAAACTCATTGTAGTGGGAAAGTTACTTTTTCATATTAGAAAACTTCATCACATAAACATAGTTTAATAGTTATTAATTTTAAAACATGCTTTTAAATTCTGCTAGTAGTAAATAATTTAATTTCGATAGTATATTAAACATTCAAAATTAGTGACAGTAATTTCGTTTAATTTCTTTAAATTTCCTAGTTAATTTATCATTTTAAATTTAAATCTTCCCCATGGGATGGATATTTGGGACTTAAACAGAAAGTCTTAAATTACTTGATAACGATATATATACTTGCGTAGAATCCCAAACTTAAGAACTTAATGTTATTGTTACTAAAATACCACATCAAGTTTTTGGCACCGTTATAAAGCGGAGTCAACTTTTTAAATTTTGCACAATAATATTCAACCGGGATTAATCGATCATAGTCGTCGTAGCCACCGGGCCAACGTTGCTACCAGCGACACTAACATCGAACTTTCATGTACATGACTTTTACTACCAGTCTTCCTTCATAGCAGTTGGGTCGTCACTACTTCCCCAATATATTTCACCACTCATTTAGCATAAGTTATATCGATAATCCCCACTTGTATAATATTACTTTCATCTATTTAAGGCCAATAAAGTCTTGCAACTTACATTAGCATAGTGAAATTATTTCAAATTGGCCTAAACCCCGTGGTTTTTACCCTTTTGGGGTTTTCAACATAAAAATCATATTGTTGTTTCCATTAATTAATTTTTATCTGTGTGTGTGTATCAAATCTTCGTACAATACTAATATTTTATCACCCTACTACTGCAAATTTACCAGCACACAATAAATATCTTTATTACAAATTTTTAAAAAGTGAAATGCATATTTTCATTGGTAGGTTCATAAAACCAAAGTGCTATAAATATAAATATCGGATGTTAGATATGTAAATCTATCAGAAATTTGTGGTAAATTTCTCATGTTTGAGGCATATTAACTCAACAAAAAAACATTGAACATAACATTAAGAATGTGCCAGCAAGAATCCAGAGGAGATTCAACTATCCAGAAGGAAGGAAGTACAAAAAAGAAGGGTCATCGATAGGAGACTATAAGACCTCACTTATCTGATTGGATGCAACCATCCAAACTAAGGATAAAGGCTAGCCAAGCCAAGAGATGGACAAAAAGAATGATCCAAGTCTGGTTCAATTGGATTTGAACAGATAGATCAACACCCGAGATAACCACCACCGGATAGCCAAACAAAGACACCGACTTACCTCTAAGTAGATCCAACCCAAAGAAAGAATTTAATTCATCACCATCACCAGCTGTCCCATAGACGCCCCTGAAATTCCTCACCAGAGACCAAAAATTTGCAATGCAACAGAGCATCACAGTCATCTCGAATAACCTCCCTCATCAAGGAATAAGCAATTGATTGAGTTACAAATGATCCACTTTTCTTAATAGCCTAGTCTCGTTCTATCAACCAGTGCTCCCATATAGGAATCAAGAGTTGTAGTTAGATATATAAAGTCTAGTAGATCGATCTAGTCATGCCAACCCCAAAGTTAAACAACACAAGTCAAACGATTACATCGACTCAGTCCAGCATACCCAATCGGCCTTATCGAGCTAGATTTATGCTAGACCTGCCAATCGAGTTGTAGGACGCCAAGCAATAGACTCATACATCTAAAATACCAATAATATCATGTGACACCCACATTAAAGTAAGGAAAAAAATATAATATCACATATTGTATCCTCCCCTATAAATAGGGAGATCATTTTATGAGAATGGGCTGATAGCCAAGACATATTACTGTCATTACTGTTCATTTACCTTCCGTCTCTCCCTTCTTATAGTATAACCCTTGGGTGTGATTCACAACACAATCGGGATTCAACAATGACAGCTTAACCACCCAAAAATTTAATTCAAAACCTTAGCCAATAGGTAAAGCAGGCTAATTTTCAATGAAAAAAATTGTAAAAATATTATATTTAAAGTTTGTGCAGCTAAAATGTTATATTTAATATTTTAGATGATAAGTTTATAAAAACCTTTTTATTTTTTCATTATTTAGTTCCTCTTGTAACAAAAGATCAGTATTCATGTTAAGCTTGTTCCTATTGGGATTATTAAATTATTAGTTAAAAAAATATAAAAAACATTATTTTAGTGAACATACTTTAATAAGACTCTACTCATCTCTAATAGACAATTCGGCTCAAAAGTCAAACCCCTATATTATATTAGTCAAAATACAAAGAGCATAGAAGAAGCAAAAACAGAAGGAAGAAAGCGACAGAAGCGAAGTTGCCCTCTTCTTTGGGGAATCAAATTTTATTAGTTTAAATTTTAAAAAAAATGGCAGTTTATAAGTTTAATA
>JXCR01054065.1:82828-109541 GCA_002079205.1 Phalaenopsis hybrid cultivar | reverse complement strand
TACATAATTTGTTTCTAAAAGAGATCATAATCACCTTTGATATATGTCATCCATATAGTTTTATGACTTCCCTTTGCATCACATTCTTTTACCTTAGTGAATATTATGGGGGGTCTAGGATTAAAAATGCACTAGGAGTTGATATTCTCATTGCTATGCATTGATCTAGTAAGGGAAAGATATTAGATTAGGAAAAGAAGATAAAATACTAATTTGTATATACTACACACTTAATATTATACAACATTTGAATACAAAATGAAAAATAGTATTAAATAATAAATTTAAATATTATTTAATTTTATGCATTTATCTCCTACATTTTTTACATGCTACAAAAGAGGCATCTAAAATTTAATGCAAATTTTGAGCTAGAAGTTTCTCAGTGTCAGACTAAATACTTGAATGGGAAGAAGAAAATGATATTGGAAGTGATTAGATCAAGAGCCAAAATCAAAGAATTAATCATTATGAAAAATTTTAGACAAATTAATTAAAATGCTAATGTTAAAAATTATAAAGTAAGCTTTTGATATGTTAATGATAATTAATATAGAAAAATTGGCCTAGAATATTCTAATCAATTTTTTATTTTTATTTTGTTTCTCAAAACTATTAAAATTATTTAAATACGAGCATATAATAAATTGTATTTAATTATGTGTCTACAACACTCATTTCTCGTGGAAAAAATATTACTTCGGGACTCCGCACGTAGAGCTACGTGAGGAGTCCAATGAAATTACGTCTTGGAGGTGATCGGCCCGGTAACACAAGGGAATATTCCCCTCGTGTTATTCATGTGTTATTGTGTATTATTTCAAGTATTATTGATGTGTTATTGCGTTATTATAACACTGGAAATATTCTCAGAACACAACAACACCTGAATAACATACAATAATACCTGAATAACACACAATAACACCTGAATAACACGAGAAAAATATTCTCTCATGTTACTGGGCCGAACCTCCACGGCGTAATTTCCTTGGACTCTGCTACGTGCGGAGTCCTGATGTAATATTTTTTCCTCATCGTGAAGTAGCTCATTGACTTTAACATTTATTCTGATTAAACTTAAATCAGGAAAATTTCAGTAAGTTTTTTTTTTTTTGATTTCATCAGATTTTGATAAAAGCAGGTCTAAATACTAGAATTTAATGATTCATTTTTTAGATGAATCATTAGAGTTGTTACATAATGGTAGTATTGTCACGTTGCCTGTATAATTAAAGGTAGAACCAATTTTTTTTAAGGGGGTGCACGATACTCCCTTAGACCCTAGGAGAACGAAGGGTAAAAATTATTTTCGAGAGGGGCAAAACTGATATTTCAGAAAAGCTCTGTGCGCATGTCACAATCGCTCGAATTTGGCCAACATGATGTACAGTGGCATGGTCGAGTCCCAATCATTTGTTCACAACTACTAACAATCACACTTAATATTTTCTCTTAAAATTGGCTTTATTTACTCACCAAAACTTTTTATCTTTTATGACACTTAGGGCCNTCTTTTTTTAGGGGGTGCACGATACTCCCTTAGACCCTAGGAGAACGAAGGGTAAAAATTATTTTCGAGAGGAGCAAAACTGATATTTCAGAAAAGCTCTGTGCACATGTCACAATCGCTCGGATTTGGCCAACATGATGTACAGTGGCATGGTCGAGTCCCAATCATTTGTTCGCAACTACTGACAATCACACTTAATATTTTCTCTTAAAATTGGCTTTATTTACTCATCAAAACTTTTTATCTTTTATGACACTTAGGGCACGTTTAGGGCAGCTTATTTGGTGCGGTGACGTTTTGAAAATGCATCTGGTCTGTTTGGGTAAACTGTGTTTTGGCAGCTTATGCGTTTTCAAAACGCAAAAAATAATGTTTTCACACTGCACCTGTCAAGATGCGGTGACAGCTTATTGGCAGCGGTCTGATTTTTCAAAAAAAATTAAAATTTGTAATAGTCACCGCACCTAGCTTATCAACAGCTTATTTTTAATCAATTTATCATCAGATTATTCAATAAACTATAGCTGCTCCAAACAGGCCCTTAATATAGTCTCGAGACCATGCAAATGATAATCTTTGGACCTTAAAAATCTACTATGGACTTTTCAAATAGAGCAATAAATGGTTTATTAAGGGTTATTGATATACATACCACACAATTAGTAGTCTTATGAGTGGTGTGAGAAAGTATGCATTTCTTAAATATTGAGTCTTTGCAATCTCCATTTTAATTTAAATATTCATTTTATTGTGTCAAGAAAATGAGCGTAAATGGATGATAGTTTTTTAAATAGAAAAATTATAATTATATATTGTTTTATTTTGTTCATACTGAGTGAAATTAAAATAATCATTTTATGGGAAAAATGACCAAATTTGCAATATCTTAAATTAAAGTTTTTTACAAATTATATTATGCAAAGTCAATATCATTAATTTTTAAAAGATCTTTTTAAACCCCAAGCAACCAAATGAACTATGATGACCAAACTTAGAAGATTAGAATGAAAAAGAATCAAGCCAAGTTGGCTACCTTTTATATTATTTTATTTTATTTTATTTTGTTTCACACTTCAACACCAAAACTTTAATTTTTTACTTATATACCGTCTTTATATGTATATATATATATATATATAGACGCACACAGACACACGTGAAAACATGTATTTCAATTCTANTTCACACTTCAACACCAAAACTTTAATTTTTTACTTATATACCGTCTTTATATGTATATATATATATATATAGACGCACACAGACACACGNGTCGCGGGTCGACCCCTACAGCCTGCCCGCAGGTCGACCCCTACAGCCGGCCCGCGGGCCGCGTTTCAGGATAAGCAGCTTATCCTGAAGCTTATCCTGAAGCACAAAAACTGCCCCAAACGGACCCTTAATATTTTATCTTAAAATTGGCTTTACTTGAGACCATGCAAATGATAATCTTCGGACCTTAAAAGTCTACTATGGACTTGTCAAATAGAGCAATAAATGGTTTACCCAAGGGGCATTGATATACATACCACACAATTAATAGTCGCGTAGTTTTATGAGTGGTGTGAGAAAGCATGCATTTCTTAAATATTGAGCCTTTGCAATCTCCTTTTTAATTTAAATACTAATTTTATTGTGTCATGAAAATGAGCATAAATGGATGATAATTTTTTTAAATAGAAAATTTTATATTGTTTTATTTAGTTCATACTGAGTGAAATTAAAATAATCATTTTATGGGAAAAATGACCAAATTTGCAATTTCTGAAATTAAAGTTTTTACAAATTATATTATGCAAAGTCAACATCATTAATTTTTAAAAGATCTTCTTAAACCCCAAGCAACCAAATGAACCATGATTTCAAGCCAAGTTGGCTACNTTTGGTCATGCTTTTGTTTCTATGCTATTTCTTTCAAGTCAAATTTTCCAAAACAAGATTGGAAATGAAAGAATGATTTGATAGTGTGCATGTGAGATTGTGCTACTTATGATAGCATGTAACTTTGATGGATACATCATTATGTTATAGATTATTTTGATAGCTAATGAGTTGGCTATATATTTTATTTTTTTCTTTTAATTTTAAAACTTATTTATTTAATATTTATTTATATATTTTTATTTTTTATTTCTAAAAATAAACAAACATTTATTTGTGGTTTGAACTTTTACTTGTTATTTTATTTATATGTTTTGGTTTGAACAAAATATATTTGATATGAGATAACTTGTTTTATTGTATTTAAATAAAAATAAAAAAAAGCAACCTTTATATGTTAAGGGTGTATTTAAAAATAAGCTAATTTATAATAAAAAAATAGAAGCATGCAAAAATTGATAATAAATAAAATTATTTAAAGTGGAATAAATGATATTAATGCTCTTATTTACATGGTTGATGCAAAATTTTAACTTACATAAAGGCAAGTGATTCATGGTACTATCATATTACATATATTATATGATATGAGTATATATAAGATTGATATGATAACATTGTATTAATTCATATTGCTTCATCTTTTTCACTAATTAAATTTTATTGGAGGTGATGCATAATCTACTAAATTTTATGCTTAACATTATTAAATTTACTTTGTTGTTAATTTTTGACATGAATAGGAGCTTGAAATTATGAAGTGATCTTTTGGCACTATGATGTTTTTTTATGTTTTATTTATGATGANTTTAAAAATAAGCTAATTTATAATAAAAAAATAGAAGCATGCAAAAATTGATAATAAATAAAATTATTTAAAATAAAGGAATAAAAAAAGATCGCAGACATGTCCAACATGTTTTAATCAAATAACCCTAAACATGTTTGGCTTCAAACCTAAATATAAAAAAGAGAAAATAAAAATGGTCCCAAAAAACCCCTTCAATACTGCTTTAAGCATGAGATTGAGATTGAGAATGTCAATTGTGTCCATATAGGTGTTTGTTGAAATGCATGCAATCAAGGTATTTTGATGTACATGAATGAAAATAATATATAATCTTAACNTAATTTTAAAACTTATTTATTTAATATTTATTTATATATTTTTATTTTTTATTTCTAAAAATAAACTAACATCTATTTGTGGTTTGAACTTTTACTTGTTATTTTATTTATATGATTTGGTTTTAACAAAATATATTTGATATGGAATATATTGTTTTATTGTATTTAAATAAAAATAAAAATAAAAACAATCTTTATATGTTTAAGAGTGTATTTAAAAATAAGCTAATTTATAATAAAAAAATATAAGCATGCAAAAATTGACACTAAATAAAATTATTTAAAATAAAGCAATAAAAAAAGATCGCAGACATGTCCAACATATTTTAATTAAATAACCAAACATGTTTGGCTCAAACCTAAATATGAACAAAAGAAAATAAAAATGGTCCCAAAAGACCCCTTCAATACTGTTTTAAGCATGAGATTGAGATTGGATTGAGAATGTCAATTGTGTCCATATAGGTGTTTGTTGAAATGCATGCAATCAAGGCATTTTGATGTACATGAATGAAAACAATATATAATCTTAACTTAAAGTGGAATAAATGATATTAATGCTATTATTTACATAGTTGATGCAGAAGTTTAACTTGCATAAAGGCAAGTGATTCATTTGTACTACATACTATATATACTATATGATATGAATATATATAAGATTGATATGATAACATTGTATTAATTCATGTTGCTTCATCTTTTTCACTAATTAATTTTTATAGGAGGTGTTGCATAATCTACTACATTTTATGCTTAACATTGTTAAATTTACTTTGTTGTTAATTTTTGACATGAATAGGAGCTTGAAATTATGAAGCGATCTTTTGGCACTATGATGTTTTTTTTATGTTTTATTTATGATGATAATTTTATATATGAGCATAATATTTATATAATTATGATTATGATTATGGTGTGGGTAAGTTTAAGTTTGTAATAANATCATTATTTCACTTCTTGCAATGATAATTGGAGATTTTATAGAAAATGGATTTGTAATTTAATAAAAATAAGAAAATTGCATTCCCTTGCTAGATGTGATAAAAACACTTATAAGCTTAATGTGTATTCAACATCCATTCAATTTGTCTAACCAAATCATGGCCTCTCTTATGACTATATATAATTTGGAAGCTTTATTTATTTAATTTTATTATATTCACATAAAGTACATTGCGTTGCTTCCTTAAAATTAATGACAGAGGCAGGCACACACACACGTGCATGCACGTGCCCACACACACACACAATCATCATCCCATCTCTCACTTTAAATCTTAATTCCTCCAATACTTAATTTACCCCTATTGAAGATAAGTTGAGATTATGGCCATAAACCACACACACTTTAGGAGGATATGTTACTTGAACTTTCACTTTGTACATGAACCTACATAATTTGTGTCTAAAAGAGATCATAATCACCTTTGATATATGTCATCCATATAGTTTTATGACTTCCCTTTGCATCACATTCTTTTACCTTAGTGAATATTATGGGGGGTCTAGGATTAAAAATGCACTAGGAGTTGATATTCTCATTGCTATGCATTGATCTAGTAAGGGAAAGATATTTGTATTAAATAATGAATTTAAATATTATCTAATTATATGCATCTATCTCCTATAGTTTTTACATGCTACAAAAGAGGCATCTAAAATTTAATGCAAAATTTGAGCTAGAAGTTTCTCAGTGTTAGACTAAATACTTAAATGGGAAGAAGAAAATGATATTGGAAGTGATTAGATCTAGAGCCAAAATCAAAGAATTAATTATTATGAAAAATTTTAGACATTTAAATTAAAATGCTTTTGTTAAAAATTATAAAGTAAACTTTATATTTATACTTAATGCTCAATAAAATTATATAGCTTCTAATATGTTAATGATAATTAATATAGAAAAATTGGCCTAGAATATTCTAATCAATTTTTTTTTTTATTTTGTTTCTCAAAGCTATTAAAATTATTTAAATACGAGCGTATAATAATTTTTATTTAATTATTTGTCTGCAACACTCATTTCTCGTGGAAAAAATATTACATCGGGACTCCGCACGTAGCTACGTGCGGAGTCCAATGAAATTACGTCGTGGAGGTGATCGGGCCGGTAACACAAGAGAATATTTTTCTCGTGTTATTCAAGCTTTATTGTGTGGTATTCATATGTTATTGTGTATTATTTCAAGAATTATTGATGTGTTATTGTGTTATTATAACACCAGGAATATTCTCAGAACACAACAACACCTGAATAACATACAATAAAATATGAATAACACATAATAACACTTGAATAACACGAGAAGAATATTCTTTTGTGTTACTGGGTGGATCACCTCCACGGCGTAATTTCATTGGAATCTGCTACGTGCGGAGTCATGATGTTATATTTTTTCCTCGTCGTGAAGTAGCTCATTGACTTTAACATTTATTCTGATTAAACTTAAATCAGGAAAATTTCAGTAAGTTTTAATTTTTTTTTTGTGACTTCATCAAATTTTGATGAAAACAGGTCTAAATACTAGAATTTAATAATTCATTTTTTAGATGAATTAATAGAGTTGTTACATAATGGTAGTTATTGTCACCATGCTTGTCTAATCAAAGGCATAACCAATCTTTTTTTAGGTAAAACTGATATTTTAGAAAATCTCTGTGCACATGTGACAATCGCTTGGATTTGGCCAACATGATGCACAGTGGCATGGTCGAGTCCCATCATTTGTTCGTAACTACTAACAATCACAGTTAGAGTCCGTTTGGGGCAGCTTATAAGTGCGAGCGGCATTTTCAAAACGTCGCGTTGCGCTTTTCGTCAGCTTATCTGAAACCNATATATATATATATATATATATATATATATATATATATATATATATATATATAGACACACACGCATGAAAACATGTATTTCAATTCTTAAGAGTGAATGTAGTGATATTATTAAGATGACATGAAAATTTTGGGAGGTATAAATATAAAAAGCAAAAGTTAAGTGTTCGCTATACAATTTCCCAGGATATGAGAGAAAAATATTACATCAGGACTCCTAACGTAGAGCTACGTTCGGATTGAAATATTTGATTGAGTTACGAGACTATTTTATCTGCGTTATTTGTAAAAATGATGTGTTTTTCGAGTATTATAGGTGTTATTCGATTATTTTGGGTGTTATTGGAATATTTCATTGTGTTACTTGATTTGGGTATATGTTATTCGGCATATTCCCCGTGTTATTTCAATTTCTACTATTTTTATTGGAATAACACAACCCCAAATCAAGTAATGCGAGAGAATATTTCAATAACACTTCAGCCTCAAATCAAGTAACGCGATAGAATATTTCAATATCACCGCAAAATAATTGAATAACATCATGTAATACTCGAATAACACCTCATTTTTTTAAAAATAACACATGAAATATTCTCGTAACACAGCCGAATATTTCAATTCAAACATAGCTCTACGTTAGAGGTCATGATGTAATATTTTTCCGAATATGAGCGGCAAGTATGCAAACTCCTAAAATATAATAAATATTAATTTATCAAAAGTAAATTTCAAAGTTTATATTCATATTCATTTAAGAATGTGTTTCCACATCAGAATACCCGATCCCCTTCCTGGTAGTCGGAAACACCATGAAAACCAAGCCAGCCAAAACCCCCGCACCAAGCGGCAGATTCACCAACAGCTCCTTCGCATCCTGCCCTGCTTCCTGTAAGAAACAGCTCTGTATATCCGCGTCGCTCATTGCAAGAGCAAGAAACACCAGCACTCCAAGCCCAGCATGCACCCAATCCACCCACCTCCTCCGTCGCCGCCGCAACTCCTCCTCCTTAAAAACCTTCCCTTTTTCCTCCTCCCCTCCATCGAAATTCAGCACGTAAAGCCCCTCCGATGTCGCCACGCCATAGTAAAGTCGCCCGTCGCGGCCGACCAGACTGTCGGTGAAGGTGAAGAAGACGCAGGAGAGGACGCAGACGAAGATGAGGGCGGAGGTGAGGCATTGATTGGAGGTGTAGCAAAGGCCTTTGTTGGAGAAAGAAGGGGACAGAGCTTGGAAGATGAGAAAGGTGCCGGTCGGGAGAAGCTTCGAGAGGTTGGCGGCGGTGGAGAGAGTCTTGTCCATGACCAGCATTTTTGTGGTCGGCAGTGCGGTGGGGGACCGAGGTGGCGGTGGCGGAGTGGCGGGGCTTCGGGTTGGTTTGGATGGTATGGTGGCGGGACTTCGTCTTTGTTCGATGAGTTCGGGGTCGATGGAGTAGTGGTGGCCGTCAATAATTGCTGATGTCGCAGTGCCAGCAGCGTTGTTGGCGGTGGTGGTGGTCATTGCTGAGAAGAGGTTGGAGGAGGGGATGGTATGGTAGAGTTGAGCGAGGGGGAATTAAATATGGAGCATGAGATGTAGGTGGATGGTTTGGGGTTGTTTGAAATGGGGAAGGGGAGAGGAAGGAGATGGGGGTGTTGAGTATGTTGACTCTAATAACTTAAAAAAGATATTATGAGAACATTTAGATCAGTTCTTAAAATTGGATTAAATGTTGAATTATAAAAAAGGTTTAAAGGTTCAAATTTTAAGAAAACAAGTTTTATGTAAATGATATAATAGATATAAGAAAATTTTATTACTCAAATAATGTAATAATATGTGGCAAAAATAATGACAATTATTTTATAAATTAGTACTTCATCAAAGAATTCAATAATCAAAGACCATATAATATGTGAACAAAAAAATTATTAAAATTAAATAAAAGAAAATTGGAACTTCAATTTCAATAAGTTTAAAAACAATACAAATGTTTCAATAAGGCAAACTCAACAACACTAATATTTTTCGTATATAAAGATGGGGAAGAGCCAAAATATCTTATTACACGAAATACATCTCTATCTATAGGAGAAGGAATGCAATGAAGGATATTTACATTTCTAACCTGGCTATAAGGAGGGTCCATTACTAGAAATTGGCTTATTAGCAATGGTCAAATATCGTCGATAATAATATTAAAACCGTAGGAAATATGATTACTGATAGTCAAACTACGGATTATTCGATGTAGAAAAAATGCTTGTCAGTAATATATAATTGTTAATAGCCCAATTTCATGTCTATTGCCCTCATTAACTCCCTTACTGCCGACAATCTCAAGCAAAGCGCCTTAACGGCATTCTCCTCCTCAAATAGAAGATTGTTTCCTCTGGAATCCTCATAATCTGCTGCTTCGCATCTATCTACCTAGGCCACCATCTCGATTGCATGGCTCTTTCCGTTACTGTCTCCTCTCTTTCTTCAGCCACCCATTGCTCAGGTTGACCACTCTGCTCCACCTCGAACCCATGGGGGAAGAAATACGAAAATCTTATGTACATGCACAACACTCAATCCAGAAATTCAAAAAACTACTACTTAATTAAATTTGACAAAGCCTATGACAACAACATTAGAACTTGTAAACTAACTAAGATTTGGTAATGGGGATAGAGCAAAAGAAGACAATTCAATTCATTTATAATTGATTTATCAGGTGATTCTAAGTGTCTATATATATTTTATATTTTGATGAATTATAACAGTCACAAATAAAAAAATAACATTGAAGGCGACCATGAAGTCAATTAAATAGGCCTTTAAATTCTATTTGTTGTAACCACAGTAGAAGAGTAGGGTTCGACTCATTCAATAAGGTTATCCCCATTGTTTTCCATTAGGTTTATGGTTAGCAAACATCATGTTATCATTCACTTTGTGTGGAAAATATATTGCAAAAAACTCTCGCTATCTTCACGTCTCTCTCTTTTTCGTGTTTACAATTGTGAGATACATTATAAGTAAGAATTGCATGGATTTATGGATTGAAGAGTTCATTTACTTATAACCAACCACCACTAATTCTTAGCATCCATTGGGGACTTTTATTTTATTCTTCAGTTAAGGCTTTATCGTAACATTTATGTATGACCTTTTTATGGCCAACATTTAAGATTGTTAATATCTATGTAACATCTCTTGAAGAGAATCACTTTGTCAACAAACAACAATCGATCGGCTGCTCCTGACGCATATACCTACGGTCAACCATTTACAAGCATGGATGATTTACATAAGACTCAATTCTTAAATATTTTCATATACCAGTTAATTTTTACACACTTGTATACTTACGTGCATACATCTCAATTAATTTGTTTCCAGCACTCGATGAACTCGAACTTGGGTAGAAAAATTGAAAACAACTCCAAGAGTGTTCGATTAGTCAAAGACATAATGAAAAAAAATCAAAAATGATGCCCAGAGCATCTGATCGTTCAAAGGCTAACAAAACAACCGACAAAGGCGACAAGAGGATTTGATCGGGTGCAGAACTGCAAGACTCTCCTCCGATTCAAGCATCTCCAAGACTCCTCTCCGGAGCGAGCAACTCTAAGACTCCCCTCTGGACCTAGCAACATTAAGGCTCTCCTCTGGGGCGAGCATCACCAATACCCCTCTTCTGAGGGAAGCAATTCTAAGACTCCCCTTCGAGGCGAGCATCTCCAAGACTCCTCTTCGGGGCATGTAACTCTAAGACTCCCCTTTGGGGCGAGCACCTAAAAGAGTCTCCTCTAGGGCAAGTATCACCATGACTACCCTACGGGGCGAGCAAATACAAAACTCCCCAATGGGACGAGCAATGGTTAGACAGTTCCTTTGACGGCCAACCTTTCATCCGACGGCCTACTCTTCCACTGATAGCCGATTATTCCTCCCACCAGCCATCGGAACCAGACAACTTTCTTCTGAAAGGAAAAATACTAGAAAGGAAAAATACAACTTCCTTTGACGGCCAACCTTTTTTACAAATGATAACAAAGATACGAGAACAAATAACAAAAAACGCCCAGCATGGAGTATCATTAGCAAGTTATGTATTCAAGACTTGCTTTATAAATTTCCTTGCACTTATTATAGTTATCACTATCAAGAAACAAAAAAATAAGAAAAGCTTATACATGTACTAAAAAATAATTTGCACGGATCTCAAGTAGTCGGCACCTCACTTTAGTAGACCAACCAAGCGCTCTGCTTCCCCTCAACCACCTTATTTAAATCGGTCGATAGCCTCTCTACTTCGGTCTACTAGATAGTCACACTAAAGCAACCATGATCTTCAAGAAATTCACATATAAGTCACTTAATTTCTTATGTATTGAATGTCATCAGAAAGGCAAAAAAAATATCGACATGAAAGCATGCATCGATCTCGAGACAATCCAACATCGAAATAAAAAAAAAAAACTAAAATTTTGCTTGTCATTTCAAAGTATTGTCAAACATGTAATTTTTGCACCTTTTATTTCTCTTATCCTTTTTAGATACTAGGGCCTCATGGTGTAAAAAAAGGAGTTTTTTGGAGCACCATCATTTGTAACATCTAATTTTATGAAATAAAATGAGTCAACGAGCCCAGAAATACTCAATTTTTTCCCCGACCAAGTAAAGCCCTCCTCTCTCTCTCTCTCTCCCTCTCCCTCTCCCTCTTTCGATGATCTCTCATTGGTCCAACGCTCAGGCAGATTCGAATTTAACAATTATAGAAGTTATAGCTAGTTTTTAAGCTTCTGCTTCTTCAAACAACGGTAATTGCCCCAAACAAATTCTTAATTTCACGAATAACTATTCCATTTTTATTTTAAAATTATTCTTTATTAAAAATTTTTTTAATAAAATGCTCTTTAGAAAATTTGTACTCATCCTTACTTCAAGAGGATGAGCAGTACACACGTCAGCCGATGGTACCTGCAAATTGGCTTGCGGAATTTAAGTTGTTCGTTTATATGAGATCCATTTATTATTTAATTAATAAGGATATTCAACGCCATCATCTCTCTCAAATTTCGGCTTGATGATAAATATTACATCACGGCTCCACACGTAAAGTTACGTGCGGAGTCCAATAAAAGCACGCCACACGTGAAGGTCCGGTAATATTGGAGAATATTTCACCCATGTTATTCATGTGTTATTGTATGTTATTAATGTATTATTATGTTCTAAAAATATTCTTGGTGTTATAATAACATAATAACACATCAATAACACTTGAATAACACACAATAACACTTGAATAACACACAATAAAACCTGAATAACACGGGAGGAATATTTTCTATATTCCCGGGTCGATTTTTTTTTTCTAACATTCACGTGTGTGGCGTGATTTCATTGGACTCCGCACGTAAATATTAATAATAAATCCCGACAGTAACAAACTGATATGTGGGCAAGATTTTGCTATTCTTATTTGAATATAAAGATTCAATACTCTTTATATTCAGGCATTTCTATACTTAATATTATTATGTTAAAGGAAGTCATCTATTAATATTTAGATGGCTTATTTGAGCAGTTAAAAGGTGATTGATTGTTAGTTATCTGATGCATTTCTTTGAATAACGGCTGCCTTTTGCTTGAGGAAGACAGTTCTCTTTCTCATTAAGTCTTCTATATTTTATTTTCCTTGATGTTCATAGAAAATGCACTGTGATGACCATATGTTTGTCTTCTTTGACTTCTCTTCTCAAATTTATATCATAAGTTTATTGAATCTGAATTGTTCATGAAGCCACATCACCAAGGTTAGAACTTGTGGACAAGGGAGAAAATTAGGGTTGTACCTGAATTATAGTAGATAATAATATGGTGTTTTTTTGAATTTTAACTTTGGCCTCCCAGTTGTAGATTTGAGGCGATGTTGATGCTACACAGTTGGCTAATGTTAACCTCATCTTGTTTTGAGGTCTATCATATCATTTTTCTCTCTCTAGAGTTTAGGATCTAGTCTTTGGGTTTTCCCCTGTGGCTCTCTTAGAGGACTATTGAAGGACCCAACACTAAGCTGGAACTTCAAACATATATTCACTCATTGTAGTCTCATATGCTTAACTCCAAGCTCTTAGCCTTTAGTTGAGTTGGTTAGAGTTGTGTCATTTGGGACCTAAGTTAAGTTTCTATAAGATTGAAAATGACTTAGTGACCCTTTTGACCCTAGTGACATATGTCTTCTTTTGGTCCCTCGCTTTCCTCCACCTTCAAAAACTCTCAGATGCTAAGGTCATGGAAAGCTTATTGGATATGAGGTTCTCCTTGAGCTAAGATAGGGTTTATCTCTAAAAAAACTACAAATTAAAAAAAAAATTTAATTAAACTTGAAATTTTAAAATTTAGTCACAAAGTAATACTAAAGCAATTAAAATCATCAATAAATTCATCAAAATTCACAAATTTATGAAAAACTAAAATTAATAAAGTTAACACAAATTAAAACTATCAAGTAAAATCCACAAATAAAAAATATATATATAATTAGCCTATAAATCATTAAACTAAGGTCAAATTCAAAATTTAATACCAACATAATTAATTTCAATTATAATCAATATAATTGGAAGCCATCAAAATTAATTTCAACCAAAATCATTACAATCAATCTCAACTAAAATCAATGGAATCAATTTCAACCAAACATCAATATAATTAAATTCATTATTAAAACCAATCTTAGTAAAATCTTTCAATCAACACAAAATTGAAATTCAATGAAACCAAACACACATATTAAAATTACCACGTAGAATAAAAATTAAAGAAAAATCAAAATTGAATGAGATAAAAAAACACGTAATCACTAAGATCAAAATCAATGTAAAACATAATCAAAATTAAAAATTCATAAAGTTTAAAATCAATCAGTGTCAAACATATACAAAATTAAAATTAGACGCAAGAAAATCAAAGTGTTCAAATTTAAATCAAAATCTTAAAATCATTAAAATTAGATTAAATAAAATTGATAAAATCAACTAAAAGATTAAAACCAACAAAAATCATCAAACCACCAACTTTAAAATTAAACATTAAACATCCAAAATTGATCAACATTTTACACCAAACCTGAAGCCCTAAGTTCAATTAAAATACTAAAGTCCAAGTCCAATTATAATTAACTCATGACAAATCAAGCCATCCAACTCTCATGCAAGCTAAAGGCAAGCCATGCTAAGCCATAAGTGAGCCAATCCAAGGCCAAAGTCAAGACTCATTGACAAGTCAAATCCAAGTTAAACCACCCCAAGTGACCAATAAGCCCAGCGCAATGTGACCAAAAAAGTCTCAGACTAATTCAACTTCCCCCACGCAAATACAAACCCACGAAAACATTCCTAAGACTTCCAAAGTCAGCCCAAACCATCTTAAACCCAATCAGACCAACCCAAACCCAAGAAAAATCATGATTACCAAGCTTGCCTCAAAACAAATGAAATTGAACCAAACTTCAATGACGCTTGCCCCAACCCACTGACATCTTCCCAAAGTCAGACCAAAGTCTTTCCAAAGTTCCTCAACAACCCCAATGACCTCCCATGACCATTAAAGGCTCAAATCCGAGAAGCAAAAAAAAACCAAGCACATTACCCATTTCCTTAAGCACTATTTACCTTTTTTTTTGCTTCCAAACCCTAGCCACAAAGCTTATGACAAACTCGTATCCTCCTTAGCCCTAATCTCCATTAAGCTACCCTAATTTCAAAGGACAAAACTAGAAAAAATCTCCAAAGCATCAATCTAAAGCCTCCAAAAGTTTTACAAAGCCTCATAAAGACTTTCCCCATCAAACTCATCCTATTCTAAGCACTCAAACCATACCTTAGACTAACTCGAGCCCCTTTTTGTCGAATTCATACAAAGACTCTTCATCGTCTCAAATTGGTGCTTAGAGGAGCTTCATTGACTCACAATGACCCTCCTCAACCCTCCCTATCGAGAACAAACCCCTTGGGCACAAATATAAGCCGAACACTTATAAAACTCCATTGGGTCTAGCTGCATGGATAGGTTTGTTAGGGCTCTATGTAGCTTTTGGTTTAATTAGATTAGGGTAGCAATTTAGATCGAGAGAATTTAGCCCTAAGGAGCGGGCGATCTCGATTCTTCATTTCCATGGGAACAAAATATCGATGCAATATGTTTTTTTGTAATAACTCATATTGCATCAAGTGATGGAGCGCGGAAGGAACATAGTTGTGGATCATCATCTACGTGACAACCTAAAAAAGTCAACTATCCAAGGAATGACACATTGAGTTTCGGGGATTCTAAGGATGATGCAACTCCACGAGGCATTCAATTTCAAATAAGACCTTAGCCAATTTTAGTGATGGAATGTTGTATTTCCCACATATGGCGCCACTGATACTTTTTAGAAATTCGCGGCAGTAGAGTAATGGATCATCGTCATAGCGTTACACGAGAATTCAACACACACTCAGGTAAAACAAAACAACAGTTATGACACCAGAAGTTCTTGCGTGCAAGACCTTTGAAGGGAAAAAATCTACAGGGCCTGACTCAGGTGTCAAAATTATTTATAGGTTGATGATTATAGAGACCACTTGTCCTATAAATGGGAAATGGTTACTAGGTTTTCCAAGTTACAATGTTGACTGATGGCCTCTGGTCAGTGGTGGCCGACGGTAATTAGTGATTATCGATGGTGGTCAACGATCGATGATGGTCGGTAATGGTTAACGTTGATAGTAGTGCTCGACGACAGTCGGTGGTTGTCGATGGTGGTCGGCAGTTGTCAACAGCGGTCGACAGTAGTCGAAGGCGATCGGTGGTAGTTGGTGGTTGTCGAGGGGGTTGGCGGGTGTCGAATGCAGTAGGCGACGGTCGACGGCAGCCGACAGTGATTGACGGTGACAGGGGTGGTGTTGGACTTCAGCTCTTTCTCAAAGCTTTAAATTCTCTTTCTAACCTCCAACTCCCTCTCTTTACAGTGTTATGGGTGTAATGAATGCACGAATATGAAACAATGTGATCGGACGGTCCAAAGCTTCCTTCTATCAAACGACGCTTGATGAACATTTGAGTGGATTTGAGTAATCTTGGGCTCGTTGGATTCGGCTTGTTGAGACGCCCAAATCGAATATAGGTTGCTAGATTCGACATTCATTTAACCTTCTAGATATGTCTGGAAAACTTCAAAGAGTGGTTTAATGACTTCATCTAAGCTTAATTTGACTATGATTGGACTAATTTTGATACCATTGGATTCATCTTGTCAAACTGGTCAGTTTAACAGTAAGTTTGTTGAAATCGTAGCTCTAGATGAGTTCTTATCTAAGTTTGAATATTTCTTACTCAAAAGGCCGCATCAAGGAGATGTATCGATATATATAGGCAAGTGTGTATTTGTGTATGTAATTTATTTTAATGTTAATAATATTTAGTGGTAATTTTCTTTTCATATAAGTTTTTTTTTCCGATAAATTGCCAAATTGATTGTCTATTTATTACAAGTGCTTAAAGTCTCAAACTTTGAATTCTAATGAATAAAAAAGATTTAAACGATATAAATAAATAAATAAAATTTAGGTGTTAGGGTTCGATATGTAAATATATAAGAATTGGGAGGTGCGATGCAATGAACACCCCCAACCGTCACCCAACACTGAATCGTCCCAGAATAATCCGAATCATCTCTGCCGTCCGTTTCTCCCTGCTCCATCAGATTCTAATTCAGCGCTGCCCGAAGCAGCCCGCTCCTCTCCTCTTCGGTATCCCCTGCTGCAGCTTTTTATCCGACCGTTCATTTTTGTCGCTCTCCTATAAAGCAAACACTATTGTCACTAGCTGCAAATCCAAAACCCTAAATCTCTCCTCTCATGGCGAAGAAGAACGGTATACCCTGGACTGCTGCCCAAATGGAGAACCTTAAAACCCTTAATAACCGTCTCCTAAAGGAGGCGGCAGATGGCCGTAAAAAGAACGAAAAGCTACGCTCCGAGCTAGCTTCATTGGCTGCAGACCATGAAATCCTTCATGACACTGAGCGTGACGTCTTTAGGTTAGTCCTCTCTGAAGCGAATGCTCGCATTGTTGCAGAGATGGCTGCAGCTACAGAGATGGCGGGGAAGATGCTGAAGGAGGCTGAGTTGGCTGCTTCTGAGCTCCATGAGGCGGAAAGGCGGCTGCTTGCTATGGCAAGAGAGAAGGATGAGGTTAAGAGCTTTCTGGAGCGCACAGCGAAGGAAAGAGATTTGAGTCGGAGTGATCTTGATGAGAAGAGGAAGGAGGTGGAGGAGTTGAAAACATTTATTCTGTTCTCGGAGCAAGTGCGGAAGGAGAAGCAGGTTGCTGATGCCAAGTGCGGAAAGCTTGAAGATGAGTTGCAATCTGCCATGCATGAAAAGGATTTTTTGGAGAGAAGCCTTGAAGATAATAAACAATTGGTAGAGAAATTAGTAAGAGAGATGGTGCTGATGAGATTTGAAGAAGGTGTTGATTTTGATGCTTTGAAAACTGAGAATGAAGAAAATTGCTCAAAGATTTCTGCTTTGGAAGAAGAGCGTCGTTCTCTGAAGGAAATTAGAGGTGAACTGGAAAATGAACTGTGTGGCATGAAAGTTTCTGTTAAAAAACTGGAGGAAGAGAAGGTCGAAGCTTGGGAGGATCATAAGAGGAATATGACTGAGTTAGGCCGTTTAGAGAAGGAGAAGGTAGAATTACAGAAGAAATTTGATTTGAAGGAGGAAGAAACGGCCTTGCAAATGAATGAGTTGAAGAGGAATATGACGAAAATGGCAGCTGAGAAGGATTTGGTTGATCAAGCAAGCGCTAAATATGAGATTCAGATCAGTAACTTGCAGGCAGAAATATCAAAGCTCCAATCCGCTAGAAAGAGCCTTGAAGATGCCCATAGCACTTGCAGTGAAAAACTAGCCGTTATAGAAGACAGCCGTGCTGCAATGCAGAGAAAAATGAACCAGGCTGTAGCTCAGGAAATGCTACTACAGAAAAAACTAAATCATCTCACTACAGAGAATGAGGACACAAAGAAACGCATAAATTCATTGATATTTGACAAAGCTTCTCTTGAGAAGCAACTTGAAATTTCAAACCAAGGACTTCAGGATATCGAGAAGAGGCTGAAGATCTCAGAGGATGCTTCGAGCCAAGTGTTTTCTCTGTTGAAGAAGATGACTGCTGAGGTAATGGATGCTGAGAGAACCCAAGGGAATTACAACAGTAGAGAAAGGGGATTAGAAATCGAGAACTACGAGGAAATTAAGCTGTTTGTGGACAATTTGGATGCTATAAAGCTAGCAATGAAGGACAAAGACGCAAAGATTAAGGATCTAAACCAAGGGCTGGAGCTCCTGCAGGTATATGTTGCCTGTGGAAAGAACAAATGGGGAATATGGAAGTGGCTTTTTCCTGCTACAACTACTATCTTTGCTGCTGTCTCCTTGGCCTATGCTGCAAGGGCACGCTAAGTTCCTCATTCTGTGCTTGGAAACCTACGTTTTGTTGCGTTCTATAAGCTTTTATTTTGATGATTGGCAAAAATCATTAGTTATAGAAGACAATTACAGTCTGTTCCAGTTGGTAATTACATTTTATGCTTTGATTTACTACAATACTCATAACCTGACATGGATTACAATTTCTCACTCATTTTGGCCAGTTGAGATTCAAAAATTTAGTGGTTAATCCTACCAATATATTGCATCAGTAAATCATATGGATTAAAACAACACTTATAATAAAATGATAAAAAGAATAAATATTTGAAGGAGAAATAATAAAAAAATTATTCGGCAGAACTGTCAAATATTTTTATTTTAAATACATTTTAGATTAATTTTTTTTTTTTTAAATGAACAACTTTACAAGCTAATAAGTAGAGTTTGACTCTAGCATAGCTTGTAAGTTCCTTGAGTTACGCCCAATTAAATCCCTAAAATTTGACCATCAAAACAAACACAGAAATAGACATTATTTTAAATACTATAAAAAAAGCTTTCAGCTGACCAAATATAGACAATGTATAAATCTTTAAAAAAAAAAATCCCAAAGCCCCAATATACATTATGCTTAAAATTTAACAGCAGGCATCATTGTATTTATGCCTGTCGATTAATGCTTGAATATGAAGCACTTGCATTGAAATGGTATTAGACAACAGATACAAGAAATGCTCTGAGCATATAACAAAAATTCTGCTGCTTTCCTTTAATTTACCGATGCCGCCGCCTCCTTTTTGGTAAGATGGGTTGGGAATCTGTCCCCGGGAATTCCCATCTACCGACAATGCCGTCCCAAGAGGAGCTGACGAGTATAGGGTAGGAAGCGTGCCAGCTACAGTCTCTAACGGTCGAGCTGCTAAAGTCAAGTTTGGCAACTTGGGCTCCAGTGATCTGAAATTGTTTAGGCAAAGACAATGAGAGTTACTTTTACATATATACTACCCAAATCTTTCTTATCACATAAAAATTATCACTTTTTCCTTTTTTTTATAAGTGAAATGCACTTTTTCATGCATAGAAAAGGTGGTATGTTGTGTAAGAATTGAAGTTTGGGTGTTACATATGTAGATACGTAGGAATTGAAAGGTATGAATATCTTCATAATTATTAAGTTTTCTTCTTTTGAGTAAATAGCAAGATTATCTAAGGGCTGAAAGCTTTTGTATGGAAAGGTAAAGCTACGTGCAAGGCAATGGTTTCAACTAACAATGGTGGTTTATTTTGGAATGAGCTCATTTATGTCATTCATGGTTACATTAAAAAACTATATAAGTAGTATATTATAGGAGGTTGGCAATAGCAATGATTATGGTTTATAAAGTTTGACCTTCGTTATAAAGTTTTAAATTCTAACACTCCAAATTTAAAAAGCCATGCTTTTGTTGGTATCCTAAATTCTCAGCGTAACAGATCCAAAATAGCTAATCGATTAAAACATTCACTTCGTCCATCATTATTGCTTGACATTTAACAATTTAAATTTTTTATCTATTCTAACTCAATAGAGCCCCTCATCTTTTAAATATTGCACCCACTATTATAACTTCACAATTAGTAAGAGCCACAAAAGTTATTGCTAATTGAGAGAGAACACAAATCATTGGAGGAAAGGAGTACGAAGGCAAGCAACTTTTGGCTCTGAAAGTCAATAATCATTCCTTCCATTCAAACATTCATAAGGTGTGTATACATATATAGGCACGTTACACTGAGGTCCTTTAAAAAAAAAAAAATACTTCTAAAACATTCCTACTAGCAACAAAACATGAGACATACGAATTAACTGTAATAACGTCGGTTATATGGTTCCATGAACCATATAACTGTCAAATATATAGAAAATCGTGCAAATAAAAGACAGAAAAAAGGTCTGATAGCATACCACTTCATAGACGTAAACGCATCCATCATGGGATCCTGAATAAATATACTTCTGACCAGTGCTGCATGTGCCAAGGGATTGAAATAATAATTAGAATCAATTTTTTACAATTACAAAGCAGAAAAATTCATCTTCATCTGTAAAGAACGATCACGTACTTTCTAAAAAATTGCAGAGGATAAAACAGAATATAAAGTCAATAAATTAATGGCAATGAGCTTCAGCATAATTTCATGAAGGCAATTCCAAAATATGATTAGCGTCGTATTATGGTGGAAACTATTACTCACTTGTGGACAGGGGAAAAGTGGCATCGTATCAAAGTACATAATACTGCATGGCCTCTATAAGTGGCTACAGACTGATCTCTTGGATGTCTCAATTTGTTTGCTCTCGATGGGTATGCCATATATCTATAGTCCCAATGAGGACCTTTTCTCCTGAAGCTGCCATATTCAGCAATAATAATATTAAGTCAGCCACACTGTGAGTAAAAATCATGAAAGCAAGTAATAGATCCAGCGGCCAAAAAAGTAAAAACAAAAATTATAAAGAAACAAAATCGTTTGAAATGGGAAAAATGGCTTCGGGTGTTCAATTCCAATGAGCAGTTCAGCACCACATCAACTTGATTACAAGCATAAAGTACTGAATAAAGTAGTTTTTACATCTCAGAAACTTTTCACAATGCGAAAAAGGCTAACACAAAAACATGCTTCGATAGGAGGGAAAACAAAATCAATACAAGTAGGGCATATTTTTTCTCTTCAATAATTACGTATTGACTCCTTCGATTGGAATCTAGTAAGGCTATCTGCACTTTTCATCATTTGTTGCCCTATAAAGCCCTCTTTCCTGTTTCATGGTCTTTGTTGTCCTTAAAGTAGCAAGGGTTGCTAGACCTCTTAGCAAGAAGAAGTTTGGGGAATGGGTGGTAAAACTATTCTAGAGTTCCTAAAGTTTGTGGAATAAAAAGAAAATGAGGATTTGAGAAGTCGACAGTGTCTGAAAAGGAATGAAAAACGATTGCTGGTTGTCCAGGCTGAAAACAACCGAAAGAACTACAAAAGACAGCTTCTATGAGGCACACTTGGCTATTCCAAAACAAGCTGCAAATACATCACTTATAAAAAGAAGAGGATACAACACTTTTTAGAATAGAAGTCAGATTACAATCTCCAAATACACAAAAACAAAGTAGAAGTCTATAAAATGATAAAATAATAACCTATAAATAGTTCCCGAGCAAAAATAACCTAAACTGTTGATCCTTCTATGCTTTTGAATGAAAAAAGTATACCATATAAGCAGTTTTCGGTCAAAATAGTTGGATATTTATCTAGCAAAAATGAATATAAAAAAATTTTGATATCAGTAAAACCTACTATTCAGGTTTGGAGGACATTCTGCGGACATCCCACATTTTCGCAGTCTGATCTTTGCCATTTGAAATGAAGTACCGACCATCTCCACGGCTGTCAATATACGTAATTCCTTCTATATGACCTGATAAGGCCCCTGCTGCTTTGCTATCCGAAGTAGAGCAACGCATGTCCCAAATCTGAAGATTATTAAGTTCAGATAAAATTAAGCAACTCAAGAGAGCCAAGATATATCTAAATATAAGCAAATTTCAACATCATACTGAAATGTTGCACTAAATTAATACGATGACTCAAACAATGTAAATGAAAACTACTATAATTGAGATGAAAATTGTAGGTTTTGGGAAGAAAATAATTATTCTTCTTCAATTTCATAGAAAATGATTGCAAGATAAATAGAAGGAAATGACTCCCATATTAGACTAATAAAATCAGTCATAACTTCTCATGATAAAAGAAAGAAACATGAATGATGACATACCAACAACTCTTAACTTCTAGAAATAGAAAAAAAATAATTGAATATAAAAAAAAAATCTTCCTAAAAATTGAACACTCCCTTATGTCTGAGCATAGATATCTATCATGCCCAACTTACTTACAAGCAGCTCAAAAATTAGGTTTAAACAATCATTTAGAGAAGATATCTATCATTTGTTGAGCAGAAAGGATAAATGACATGCAAATAGTTTCACAATCAATCTTCACTTTATGAAATGTCTATCCATCTCCACATGCTTTGTGCTATCATCCTGCACTAGATTTTCTGTAATGCTTAACTTTAATGTCACAGTATAAGTTCCTCGGCATGCTTATCGAGACCTGCCACTCTTCAAGAATTCTTTTCAACCAAAAAATTTCACATACATCATCAATCACAACCCTATATTTTGCCTTAGCACACTCACTGCAATCACATTATGTTTCTTACTTCACCATATAACCAAGTTTCCCCACACATAGGTGCAATACTAGAATTTGATCTCATGTCAATAACTTATCCCAACATGAATTAGAGGGGAAGTGTCATGAGTTGTGTAATTAGAGGGATTTATTGGGATCATTTTTAAAACATTGTAACATCTATTTATACACATGTTGAATAAAATAGTAAGTTTTTCAAAAACAATCATTTTCTTTTGAAACACAGCGGACAAATAGTTCACTCCCATCTTGTTTCACCGGAGGACAAAGATTTACAGTAATACTCCCAACATGATGATGCAAAAGGAGCTTTTTGCACTTTCAAGTTGGGGGTTCTTTGCAAGATGTACAAAAACGTAATATTGTTACATGCTGTACAACCAAAGGATCCATGACTATCGTTTCAATATTCAATATTATCATGCAAAAAAAATGATAGCCATTAATGCTTCCAAATGAACTTATCAACGAAGCATTTGCATGCCGGAAGGCAAATTGGGTGAAAGGTAACACAGTTCTGAAGAATGTTGGATTGTTCCAGCAATTTTGCCATGATGCTTCGATTTAATGGAGAGCACAGGTTTTGCTTCATTTGGCTCAATACAAACTTTACTGTCAACGTTTTTTTTTTAACTTCACTGTAACTTGTTTAAAGGTTTAGGTGACAAATTCGAATAAGAAGATGATGCAAAAGAAACACAGCAGACCAAAAAACTACACTCCCAACATGAAGATGCAAACACCCTAATTTGTTTATCCCTTTAAAATATAATTTAGATGAGATCACATCCATCATCTCTTACATTGGCTGAAGGATAAAATCCACCGATAGCCTCATATTGCTGTTAAGGACATCATTTAAAACTTTAAGCAGATTCTCATTAAACAAATTATGGATTGGTAGAGTGCAGGTGTAATTTATAATTAAAGATTAAAAAATATATTATTATGTGTAGAACTTATTTTATAAATATTTCATTGTAATTATGGATGCATTGTAGATTTACCGATGATTGAATTCCAAAATAGGCTGCACAGCAACTTGCTCAGTTTAGAAGATATTTGCTGAGGATTGAAACGGTTCTACGAGGTTTAAAAATCTTTTTTTATTAAAGGCATGATTCCTTATTGGAATTGGCATGTTTTTTCCGTGAATTGCACCGGTGGGCTTGCTAGTTTAACAAGTATGGGCTTGCTAGTTTAACAAGTATGATTGGTGCAAAAGACAATAAAAGGGATGCAATTTAATTAATTACACGGCCCATTCTGTTTGCACGGTACATTGATGCAAAAAAAAAAAAAAACTTACAAACAAAACTTTTTGGAGTAGCATTCCTTATTTCAGTAAAGCTGAACTAAAAGATCGGAGAAAACATCCAAATATCCGGCCATTCTCAAAACGAAATTTTTAACCAGGAGAAATTAACGATGGCAATAATCAGAAAGTACCTTACAGATACCGTCATCACCACCTGAATATATGATATTACCAGTGTCATCAGCAAAGGTCACTGTGTTCACGTCGTCCTAGAAAAAAGGAAAAAAACAAACAGAATAAATCAAAAGCATCCTTTAAATTTCGACAAATGGGGATTTAAAGCTACTGAATGAGATCATCAGCAATCTCCTGCTTTTATTGTTTTATGTCACTAACCTCTGAATGTAAACTGTTGTGAAAAAAGTAGCAGCCATGAAAATTTAAATTGCTCATTCTTTCAATGGATATTCATATACAAAATTACATGGAAGAAAAAAGGAAATAAATATTCAAAAAAAAAAAAAACACAAAAACATGCCTCCAGCTATCCGCCATTTGATCATTTAAGGACTAACGAGTAGTGTGAAGGTAGCACTTTGTGGGCTCTTTCTTACCTATTTGCATGTGAATAAATGAGAGAGCTATTTTCTTATAAGCAATGAATCCATGACATCTAATTATTCTTATCAAGCTCCTTTGTTGGCCCTTCTTGATCCAATAGCTCTTCAATATTTCCCCTCTAACTAGATCATAGAAATCTACCATCCCGATATTGTCGACAAATTTCTTGAATGTGGGGCCATATGATGGAGATGTCAACAAATCAACTTTTTATCAAGACATGAAGTACAAATCAATCTATTTTCTAATTTTTCTTTCATAAAACATCCATCAACTTCCACATATTTAGTACGATTGTATTGTACAAACTTGTGAGAAATATTGATGATAGATTTGTTATTATATTATATCTTCATTGTGACTTTTAAGTCGTCCAGTGTGATCTTAAATCATAGAATCTCGCAGATTCCTTGAGCATTTGTTTCAACAGCCAGCCTCTAGATGTACTTTGCTAAGATATAGGAGATTGTGAATTATCCCAGCCCATAATTGTTCACTCAGGTACGCCAATTCCATGGACCAGTTTCTTCTTATATGAAGTTTAAAAGACGTTTTAGCTCTATAGCAGCCCTCTTGACAGAGCTTCTCATATTAGAAAGAGTCATTTGTTCAGATGAAACAAAGATTAGTTTTGATGCTTTGAAACAATAAATTAGATTCCCATTCTTTGTTTTATGTTGAGTGTAATGCATCTAATGCAAGGATTGGAGCAGTGTTAAACCAGGGTGGATACATTGTTGTTTTCTTTAATGAAAAGCTGAATAATTCTAGGAGAAAGTACTCCCCTACAATAAGAAATTTTATGCTATTGTGAGAGTTATCATACCATCAGAGTTAGTGCTGAAACTCTTAGGTACAGAGCACTGTACTGATGCAGACAGCATGATGATTTTTGATCAAATATTTTAAGTAATTACGTATGTAAATGAATAACCAATGGATAGTGTATTCTTTCTTTTACCAAAATTAGTAATTAACAGAATATTTATATAATCAAAATGTACTTACTAGCAAGCTTGTATCAACTAAATTTTAGGTGATTCTTTGCTCATGAACAGTAAGATAGGAAGACTATGGTGCATCTCAAACATTAATCTACTAAATTAAAAAGTAAACGTACAAAAAAATTAAAAGATTTATTTTCCTATATTAAAATTTTTAAATTTTATCCACTTGATGATTTACCCCATTAAAAATGACTCCCCGAAACATCTTCCTTTTGTAAACAACCATAAAATCACTATAATGTTAAGTTTAAAAACCCGCATTCACAAATTGAATTGATTTATTAAACGAATACCCAAAAATTCAAATTTAAATTAGAATCAACTTTCTTTTTTCCCCCGCTCTCTCTTTCCTCTTTGCATTTATCGTTCTCATCTCCGTTTCTTCTTCTCTTCACATTTTCTTTTTTTCTTTCTCTCTTCATCTCCTCCTTATTTTTCTTCAATGCTTCCCTGATCTCTGTTCTCCATCACTATTCATCTCCAGGAATTCTCGGGATAAGAAATGAGGATAATTTTTTAGGAAATTTAAACTCAACCATCCTTTTAACCCTTCACTATTGCATGCGCTGCAAAGTGAAAGTTCAGGTTTTCGAACTACATTAATTAAACTACAGTAATATTTAAATAAAACTTAGTTTAATGATTTTATAAATAAAAAAATTCATATAAAATTATACATATACATATATATGTATCAAAATATATATATATAATGGCGTCGGCAGCAGTGGGCTCTAGTGGCTCCCCCCC
>JXCR01054065.1:62673-81011 GCA_002079205.1 Phalaenopsis hybrid cultivar | reverse complement strand
CCACAGATCCTGAGGAGAACCTCTGTGACTTCCCAGTCTATCCTATGATTTGGCTCCAGTTTTGAGAAGAAATTATTAAAATGTTTCATCCTGCCAATTTTATTTAATTAGGGCTTATATTTGTGTGACATGAACACACAAATCGTCTGGAAGATATGAGGGTTTACGTCGTATCGGACGACAACCTCGGAACCTAGAACGAGTTAGGGCTTAAATCGTACAGCAGAGCTATACAAATGCCTAAAGAAAAAGGTGAAGAATTTATGTTGCGCTAAGCAAACAACCTAAAAATCATATGGATTGTTGTTTAATTTCTAGGAAAATGAATAGTTTTGCTGGGGAAGACATGTTCTGCTGTTGAAGATGGTCGTGCTGCCCACTGCGATAGCTCCAAGCTCCTCGACGTGACGAGTTTAAATTTTATGGGGTGTTCAGTTATAGTGTTAAATCAAACGGCCATATGGTTGTGATCCTCTAAACATCCTATGTAAAAAAAGNATCTATCCCGAGAGATAAACACAAGACTTGAGGATGAGGCTCGATCAAATAAACTAAGAAAGATATGACATCTGTATGGTCTGCAAAACTGTTTTATTGGCCGACAAGTTTCTCTATTTAATACAAAGTGACATCCGTTTAGTCTGCGAAACCGTTTTATTTGCCGACAAGTTCCCCTATTTAATACAAAGAATTAAATAGGGAATTTTAAGCTGGGTTCGGAAAAGCTCCCTATAAGGGCAAGCCCCTATAGTTAATTACATCTTTTATTTGCCGACAAGTTCCCCTATTTAATACAAAGAATTAAATAGGGTTTATTTTAAGCTGTGCACCATTTTATTTGCCGAAAAGTTCCCCTATTTAATACAAAGAATTAAATAGGGTTTATTTTAGGCTAGGTTTAACTTTTCCTCTATTTAATATGAAAATTTAAATAGAGTTTATTTTAGGCTGGGTTCGGAAAAGCTTCTCTATAAGGGCAAATCCCCTATAGTTAATTACATCTTAAATGACCGAAGTCACCTAAAAAAACTCTCGATAAAAATCAGAGAGTTAATTACATCTTAAATGACCGAAGTCACCTAAGAAAACTCTCGATAAAAATCAGAGGATATTATCTTTACAGAAGTCAAAAGAATAAGACTTTTCAACGAAACCGAACAAAGAGGTGTGAAAGGGGAGATACTCGAACCTGGAACAATGTTGAGGAATCCAAAAGAAGAGAAATTAGGGGAGGCCACAGATCCTGAGGAGAACCTCTGTGACTTCCCAGTCTATCCTATGATTTGGCTCCAGTTTTGAGAAGAAATTATTAAAATGTTTCATCCTGCCAATTTTATTTAATTAGGGCTTATATTTGTGTGACATGAACACACAAATCGTCTGGAAGATATGAGGGTTTACGTCGTATCGGACGACAACCTCGGAACCTAGAACGAGTTAGGGCTTAAATCGTACAGCAGAGCTATACAAATGCCTAAAGAAAAAGGTGAAGAATTTATGTTGCGCTAAGCAAACAACCTAAAAATCATATGGATTGTTGTTTAATTTCTAGGAAAATGAATAGTTTTGCTGGGGAAGACATGTTCTGCTGTTGAAGATGGTCGTGCTGCCCACTGCGATAGCTCCAAGCTCCTCGACGTGACGAGTTTAAATTTTATGGGGTGTTCAGTTATAGTGTTAAATCAAACGGCCATATGGTTGTGATCCTCTAAACATCCTATGTAAAAAAAGACATGCTTGAAGCTATATAATATAAAGTGTGCAATGCAGGAACAAACAATAGAATGCACGTGGAACAGTAGTAGGCAAAAATAGGAGCAGTATAACATGCTATACATGAAGAAAAGTAGCAGGTAGAAACAGGACAAGTGTAACATGCTATACAGAGAGAACAGTAGCAAGTAGAAACATGAGTAATATGACATGCTATATAGGAAGAACAACAGTAGGTAGAAACAGGACAAGTGTAACATGCTATACAGGGAGAACAGTAGCAAGTAGAAACAGGAGTAATATGACATGTTATACAGGAAGAACAACAGCAGGTAGAAACAGGAAAATAAAGTACTGAAAAATGTAAAGCAAATATGTACGCCCGTGAGATCCGATGTTCCTTAAGCATAGCAAACCTAAATGCATCTCAAAAAGCAAAGTGCGGAAGAAAACGTCATCCAGGAAATCCGAGGAAAAGCGGAAAAACTCGAGAAACTCGAAAAAAAAGACTCAAGTAAAAGAAAATCCTCAAAACTCCTGGGAAAATCCCGAAAAGAAGGAAAAGTAACACGAGTGCTCTGTCTCAAAGCTTCGATAAAACAAAAAGAAGATTTGGATGAGGGGGACCGCAAACACTCGTATGGGACTAGGCTCAGGTGTATATTTATTCTCGAGGGTCCACGAAGGCTACTCGGTCACCCGAATGTATAGAACTCGTCACTCGTCTAGAAGTTGAACCTCACTTAGGGGGCTATTTCTCAGCCTAAACAGGTATTCGTCAAGTAGACAACCAAGTTTAAAATGTATTTTGACATACGCACAAATTTTAAACATGCAAAGAAAAGTTATCAATTTTATTTCGTAGAAAGTGTGTTTTCATTTGAAAATGGTTTATCAAAACTTGCCTTTTTTTTTAGAAATTTTTGTTGTCCACGAATAGATTACACTGTCAGGCGTGGGACTGCCAATCATCTGAGGAGGTTCGAGCCAACTCCTGCTAGACTTATGTCGGCGAAGGATACCATATCCTATTGTTTATTAAATGTCGAGGAGGTTCGAGCCACCTCCCGCTAGACTTATGTCGGTGAAGGATATCATATCCTATTGTTAATCAAATGTCTGGATCTTGATGTTATAGGATAGGGCATCTCTCTGCTCTATCTTCGGTGTGCCTTTATCATCACCACCGTACGCCCCAAAACGACTACTTGCGACCTTGTTTGATGGTTTCACATATAGCAAATGGCTATACGTGGGACAACTTGCTGCATCGGACATAAGCATCGAAAACCGAACCAAGAAGCAAGGAAAAAAAGAACAAAAATGGGTTGAGAGAGAGGAGACACTAATCCATCTAAAACACCGAAAAGGAGATTGGATCAGTTCTCAAAAACTCCTATCGAAAAGACCTGAAAAAGTAGGGTCCGAGGTCTTTCCTAACAAACATAAAATATCCCTTTGCGCTGATTTTTCAAACCCCAAAAACGTAGGATTAATCAAATCAACCAAATGCTCTCCCGAATAAAGCTTGCAAATCTTCCCCAAATTCCAAAGTTGATATCAAAATCTTCCAACTTTCGAATTAATCCATAACCTCACATATCAAATAAGCGTAAAAATCTTCCCCATAAAATCACATAAATGCTCGCGATCGGGCTCACTAGAAAGAGATGAACAACAGGTAGAACTCACAGCCAAGGCAAACCCGAGGCACAGAAGGGGACGGAACTCACGGCTAAGGCAAACCCAATGAACAACAAGTGAGGCTCACGGCCGGGGCAAACCCACATCAATTCTCTACAAGTTTTTGATATACATAGGAGAGTACAAAACATCACCAATTTCTCAAAGTAACAAGTTTGATCCATCTACAAACGTTCAAGTGATTTAAACTCAACAAGAGGGGGGAGTTAGACTCAAGAAACTCCAATGGGTCTCACGGGTAGGAATAGGAACCAAGGCCAGCCAACCACCTCTCGGGTAAGGGCTGAACAAAGCAACACAGCCCCCCAACTAAAGCCAAACCGAGCCCAGCAAAGGCCAAACAAAGCAAACACAGCCCTCAACCAAAGACAAACCGAGCCCAGCAGAGGCCAAACAAAGGCAACACAGCCCCCAACTAGAGCCAAACCGAGCCCAACAAGGACCAAAACCGAGTCCAGCAATATTAAAAATCCATGCTTCCTTAACAAAAAAAAAATAAAGTTCTAGCCATTTCAAGCCAAAGCCGTGACTCCAAATCAAGCTAAGACCGAGCTCAACAAGGACCAAAGGCAAAGCCGAGCTCAACAAGAACCAAAGGCCAAGCCCAGCGATATGAAACTTCAGGCTTTCATAAAAAATTAAAGTTCTGGCCATTTCAAGCCTAAGCCGTGACTCCAAATCAAGCTAAGACCGAGCTCAACAAGGACCAAAGGCAAAGCCAAAACCAAAGGCCAAGCCCAGCGATATGAAACTTCAGGCTTTCATAAAAAATTAAAGTTCTAGCCATTTCAAGCCAAAGCCAAACCTCCAAACCCAGCCAAAACCGAGCTCAACAAGAACCAAAGCCAAAGCCGAGCTCAACAAGAACCAAAGCCAAAGCCAGAGCTCGACAAGAACCAAAGCCAAAGCCGAGCTCGACAAGAACCAAAGCCAAAGCCAGAGCTCGACAAGAACCAAAGCCAAAGCCAGAGCTCGNCCGAGCTCAACAAGAACCAAAGCCAAAGCCGAGCTCAACAAGAACCAAAGCCAAAACCGACAATATTAAAATCCAGATTTTCATAAAAAAAAAGTTCTAGCCATTTCAAGCCAAAACCAAGCCTCCAAACCGAGGAATCACCTACACATCTAAATATTCCAGACATACANAAACAGGCCCAAGCATTGATATAAATTCATACTTTAATAGAAATTAAAGTTCCAGCCACCTGTAGGTAAAACTGAGCCATCCAAAGCTAAGAAACAACCTGTATATCTAAATATTCTAAGCATACAATAATTTCAACAGATATTTGAACAAAGGTAACGTATCACAAGGGGCTAAACCAAGCCCTCAAAACAAGCTACAGCATTTTTTTCAAATTAACTAAATTCTCTTGTAGCATACATTTCGAGCGAGGGAAAGCCACAGGAAGCCGAAACCGAGCCCCCAATCATGCGTAAAACAGTAAAATACACTCCCTAGTATTCGTTTTTAAGTGAGAACAAGTCATAATATGCCAAAGCCGAAACCTCCAACATGCTTGCAAGAGAAGCAAAAAAACTCCAGTCATGTCTTAACTCCTTAAATATTTCTAACATAAACATGCCACAATAATCATAAAGACGCCATAGCCTCCCTAGTTTAAGCAAGTAACTAAGTTCAGCTCTTAGGACATGCCCACATTTCCATTTTTAAATGCACCTGAAGTGAATACCTCAACAATATGTCGAAGTAAAATGAACTAGCATGCTGTGTCACCGAACAGAGCTAAGCTCAAAGGCTCGACAGAGAGGAAAACTGAAAGGAAACAGGGCACCGAAGAAGAGGGGGGAAGAAAGGGTACCTCTATAATGCTAAAGTAAAGCACTGCAACACAAGGATTCACCTCAAGAAAATGTTCTCACAGAAACCTCCTCCTGGAACTCCTCTCACAGCCAAAAGTATCTACTCCTTTCTCTTGCAAATTTTTCTTCAGNGTCGAGCTCAACAAGAACCAAAGCCAAAACCGAGCTCAACAAGAACCAAAGCCAAAGCCAGGGCTCGACAACATGAAAACAGGCCCAAGCATTGATATAAATTCATACTTTAATAGAAATTAAAGTTCCAGCCACCTGTAGGTAAAACCGAGCCATCCAAAGCTAAGAAACAACCTGCATACTTAAATATTCTAAGCATACAACAATTTCAACAGATATTTGAACAGGGGTAATGCATCACGAGGGGGCTAAACCAAGCTCTCAAAACAAGCTACAGCATTTTTTTCAAATTAAATAAATTCTCTTGTAGCATACATTTCGAGTCAGGGAAAGCCACAGGAAGCCGAAACCGAGCCCCCAATCATGCGTAAAACAGTAAAATACACTCCCTAATATTCATTTTTAAGTGAGAACAAGTCATAATATGCTAAAGACGAAACCTCCAACATGCTTGCAAGAGAAGCAAAAAAAACTCCAGAATCATGTCTTAACTCCTTAAATATTTCTAACATAAACATGCCACAATAATCATAAAGATGTCATAGCCTCCCTAGTTTAAGCAAGTGACCAAGTTTAGCTCTTAGGACATGCCCACATTTCCATTTTTAGATGCACCTGAAGTGAATATCTCAACAATATGTCAAAGTAAAATGAACTAGCATGCTGTGTCACCCAACAGAGCTAAGCTCAAAGGCCTCGGCAGAGAGGAAAACCGAAAGGAAACAGGGCACCGAAGAAGAGGGGGGAAGAAGGGGTACCTCTATAATGCCAAAGTAAAGCACTGCAACACAAGGATTCACCTCAAGGAAATGCTCTCACAGAAATCTCCTCCTGGAACTCCTCTCACAGCCAAAAGTATCCACTCCTTTCTCTTGCAAATTTTTCTTCAACAACCCCAAAAAAATCAAAAGAAACTATCTTTATAGGCAGAGAAGAGAGGAGAAGAGAAAAGGGGATCACACCCTCGACCCACGGCACTCGAATCGGGCCAAAAAAGAAAAGGACGAGCTCCCTGCTCACAAAAGATGAAGCCACCGAAGCCTCTCGGACAGCGAGGGAAGCATCGGGAAGAAGAGAAAAAATGTCATTCGAGTGTACCAAGGAGCAAGCCTCCTAGAGTCAAACTACCAGAAAAAGGGAAACCACAACCTAAGGAGATTGGCACGGCTTCGTGAAAGAGGGCCGCGAGCAGAAGAATGTCAGGCAAGGACGAACGAGGTCAACTTTCTCTCGCGTGGAGGAGGAAGAGCTCGGTCGGCTCGAGACCGAGAAAGGAAAAGGGCCAGGCTTGCGAACGGGAGAGGGANCAACATATATATATATATATATATATATATATATATATATATATATATATATATATATATATATATATATTTATATATCACACGTCGTCTCCTCCTTCGCGTGTCGTCTCTGTTGGTCTTCGTCGAGGTACCGTCTCCGCGATTCTTGTTTTCTGCGCGGTGTTTCTTCTATCTTCGAACACCTCGTTGAGTTGTGTGTTCCGCGGCTTCGCCCCGACCATCTTCGACTCGTCATTTTTGCTCTTTGCCCGACTTGGCAGGGCTTTTTGTTGTTGTGTTGAAGTTCCCTTCTTCGGTTGAACCTGACAAAGCCTCATTTGCCCACGTGGTGGGTAATCCTCATGTGAAGTCGGCGATTGTCTTCCCTTCAAATTATAAGGAGTATCGTGATGGTACATGTGACTGGTGACTGCCCCTTTATTAAAAATGCAACTAGAAAAAGTGGGAAAACAGCACTTTTTTCTCTGAGATAGAAATTTCATCTCTGATGGAGAAATTCAAGTTCGCTCTTATTGAAAAATTTCAGTGGGGGCAACCACCTATGGAAGTTATCAGGAAAGATTTTAATGATCTCAAACTAACAAGAAAGTAGAAAGTGAGGCTTATGGATGGGAGACATGCATTGATTCAATTAATCGTGATTGAAGACTACACTCAGACTTTCGCAAAAATCTATCTTAACATTGCAGACAAATCAATGAAGTTACTCAAGTGGTGTCCTGATTTTGACACCAATCATGAATCTCCTACTGTACCGGTATAGTTTAGTCTATCTGGTCTCAAGCTGCATTTTTTTCATCATCAGGTTCTTTACTCTATTTGGGTCATACTTGGGGACCCTATGAAGCTAGATCTACCCACTTTCAACCTAACCAGACCTTATGTGGCCAAAATGCTTGTGGAAAGAGATATTACTTTACCTGAGGTTACTAAAGTCTGGTTGGGCACAACTCATAATGGATATTGACAACAAATCGTCATGAAGCATAGACCGCCTTATTGTTCTCATTGTAAGATGTTTGGGCATACCCTTGATAAATGTCATAAACTTCATCCTAATTTGAAATCTAAAGTTCAGGTGAATAAGGACGGAGTTAACCCCACTGCTCTGGACATATATGTTCCACCTGGAGAGAAAACTACCACAGGACAGGATTTGGTGTCTGATTTAATTGCCCCTATAGACACCCTCCCTGAAAATATTGTTTCTGTCATTGATGCGAAACTAGATGGCCATGCTGAGCAACCTACACTTTCAAACCCTATTGAAAACATTACTGAAGGATCCAAACCTACACGGACTTAAAATCAGGAGAACCTTGCAGCTCCCCATCTTCAGGAAGTATCAGGGGTAGAGGCGACAACTCATAGCTCACATACACTTGAACTTGTTGTGGGTACAACTGTTGGCAATCTTTCAACTACAGCACTACCACCTCATTGGAATGAGCAACAATCTCTGTATTCTTAATAGCTTTGATCTTAATTGGGTGGATTTCAATACCAACAACTAAAATAGTATGCCCAAGGAAGCATGCCTGCAAAGTTAAAGTGACACTTCTTTAGCTGGTCGTACAGTTGATATGTTCAAAAAATTAAAAAAACTTATTGCAAGTGCTGCAAATCCTTAAATATCACAGTCCATCTTCTTTAGGGACATTCAATGTTAGTACAAACATCTCTGTAATTCGATCCCCAACTTGCTTCTGCGCTCTATTGGTCACATTCGATAAGCTAGACAGCTAGGGAGCATTGATGCTAAAATGAGATCTATAGCATGTTGAATCTCATGCAGGGATGGTAAACTAGAAGATAGAATGTCAATCAAAGTATCTTGAACTGCTCCAATAAGGGTCACACTATTTCACTTAGCAACACATCCATTAAACTACCCTCCAATATCACCAAGGCCATTCCCACTGGCACCACTCATTGCCTCTAGAAATAGAGCATGAAACATTATAGTTTCATTTTTGTTTGAGCACACATCACTATTTATACCTTCAAGGGAAAAAGTACAATCATAATAAATATGGATATCATAATGCACCTCTGTCATAATGCTTAGGTTGGCCCAATAAAATGTGACATGCATTCATCGGCATGACATCATACACAATTACTCATATATTTTCGGCAATGAAAAACTCTACCAGGCACCTCTTGTCAACCTTAATATTTCTTTGTTTTAACCAAGTCAGAAAATATAGTTGGAAATGCACATGGATGGTAGGGCTCATTTTATCCACTTTCTTGGTAGGCAATTCATTCTCACAACTCCCTTCATCTATAATGATATTACACATATTCCTCTTCACAGTGCTATGGGTATGAAAGATATTATGCCTAAATCATTATTGATCTCTATTGAGCTCAATCTAGATAACACATTGAACCATAAACATTTCGCTAGCTTATGTAGATAGCTAGTATTCCTCTTCATTCTCCTCCTGTAACGGTTCTATAAATGGGGGAGGGGAAACGAAGAATCGAAGAAGATGAAGTGAAGCGTCGGACAATCAAACAGGAACGATGGGAAGTGAGTTGGGAAGAGGAAGTGAACAGTAGAGAAGCCGAAGAGAGGAATTCGCCCTATAAAATGTGTACCAGACGGGAAGGCAATCAGAGAGCAGAGGAGGGTGAAGGAGTAGTGTACCCGAATAAGCGACGAGTGGGTTAGGGCAGAGGGGACATCTTTGTCGAAGGAGTCGATGGCATCGCTGTGTGCGGTTGGGTCCTAGCCAAGCGTCGACAATGAAGAGAAGAAGAGGGAGTGCGTGCGGAGTTTGACTGGAGGAGTTTGGTCGAGTCGAGCTGTATTGTGCGAATGAACTGTGCAAAGGGAAGAAAAGGCGCATTTTTTGTTTTTTTATCGATGGGCCCCGCATTGTGGAGAATTTTTATTGGAGTCCAGAAGTCCGGACACAAATTTACGTCTGATCTCGAAACCAAATAATTTTTTGTGCGAAGGAGGAGGTAGAGTAGTGCGGAGGACAAAGGACACTTTAGGACAGATGAGATAAAATATAAAAAGGAATTATGAAATTAATGTAATAAAATAATAATAAGAATTTAATATATCTGTGAGTGTGTGCGTGAAATAATAATAATATAATAAATACTTAGTAAATAGAAAAATAAAAACAATAAAATAATGAAAACATAATTCTTAATTAAAAATGAAAAGTTAATAATTACTTAAAATAATAAATAAATTTAATTTTATGTCATGTTTATCTTATATTTTCACTTTAGAAGAGTCGACGTCGAGACAGAACAATCAGCATCGAGATGAGTACTTGTACTTTTAAGCTATATTAATAACTTGTTTATTTGACATTATTGAAGAATGATTTATTCTGATTGAGTTATTCTTTTCTTTATTTTTCATATCATTGTGAATGTTATAGTCATTTACTCATGCATTGTAGTGCATGTATTATATAGAATGATTGAATGTGACAAATACATATGTTTATGTTGATTGTTTGTATGTGCATGATTGACTGTGATTAAACACATCTTGATGGTATTAGTGCGAGAACACTAATGCACCCATGAACGTAATGAAAAAAAATATTGATATTGAAATACATTAAGTGGTAAGCATTATTAGAAGGGGTCTCCTGTGACAGTTGTGCAAATATGAAATGATATAGACTCTTTTGAATAGCATGTCAAATGTTTATATTGGTTTATAAAGAAGTTTAATTGATATGCATATTGTTTTTTATTTTCCTTATATTGTTGTTGTTTAGAAATATGTGTACTCATTGTTCGTTTAGCTCACAATTATTTTAACGACCTTTTCAGGTAAATTTTAAGTATTTAAAAGATGAACAATATAAGAGAAAATATTTATGGAAGACGGGGACAATCATCAACAATGTAATTTTAATTTATCATTTTAATTTAAACTATTTAGCGGCTTTTATCTATTAAATTGTATATGAATATAGAAAATTTATTTCACATCGTCTAATTGTTTTTACCCGTCTTTATTAATTCCAAATTCCGGTCCGAGTCATGACAAAAGTCATATTAGAGCCCAAGATTTAGGATAAATTAATTTAGTATTGATGAAAGAGTCAAAAAGATAATTATAATAAAATTTTAATAATTATAAAAATTAAAATTAACTTAAAGTAATAATTATTATTCTTTTAGGCATAGTGACACACCCGAAATCATAGAAAAAAATCAGATAGAAAACAAAGAAGTACAACCTACTATTAATGTAAACACGAATGCCCTCACCCAAATGATGGTTGTGATGACTCAGCTAATTCAAGAATCCAGATTGCATCATATCGGAAATGATGCGGTCGCAGTAGATAAGTACTTGAAGATTTTTCAATAACTGCGTCCATCTTTGTTTAAGGGAATCGAATACTCTATTGAAACAGAAAACTGATTAATAAGGATAGTGAAGATACTAGATAGTATGGCTTGTCTGAATGAAAGAAGAGTATTGTTGGCAACGTTTGTGCTGGATGGAGATGTCGATAGGTGGTGGTGTGGGCAGCGTCAAGACAGATTAAGGAACGTGCCCAATACAATTGTTAGTTGAGAGGAATTTGTGGGCTTATTCAAAAAATGGTCCATAGCCCTATAAGCTTGACGATAGATGTAGGATAGGTTCATCAAGTTGAGGCAAGGAGAGAAAACAACTATATAGTACAAAGCAGAATTCACTGCACTATCGAGGTATGCGCCACAATTAATCTATACCACAGAAGAAAAATGCTACAGATTCCTTTCGAGATTAAAAAATTTGATCAGACAGTCGTCGCTACCCTTAAGAATCGATGAATACTCGGTATTAGTGGAACGAACTACAAGAGTGGAGATCACCTATTAGCTTACTCATAAGAGTAAAGAGATGCATAAGAGAAAAACTGCAGAAGAACACCGAGTCACTCAAAAAGATCCAATGAGAAGAAGTCTAAGAATAAGTCAGGTGGAGTTAGCAGAGGTACGACTCAGGGTGATGCAGCACATTGTGTCAAATGCGGAATGCAACATAAAGGTGCATGTTTTATGGGCTCTAACACTTATTATTGACGCCACCAGCCTGGTCATATAGCACGATATTGTCCATCTCTTGGCTAGAAAACAGAAATCCAAGGGAACTCCTTCACAGAATACCACAGATGAGCAGAAAAAGATAGTTTATACCCACAGCTCCTACCCAGGTTAATCAAGACAACCAGTTTGACATCGAGTATATTCCCTTACTCATAGTGAACCTGAAGAACCTACTACTACTGATGGTGATGAGTATCTATTATTTTAGTGTTTTTATTAACAAGTTTTGTGTTCAGTATTTATGTATTCTGAAGTATAGTTAAATCATCTTATATCGAGTCTTTATTTTGATAGTGATTACTTTTCATGAATGACCTTAATTTTATGTATGGCAAATGCTGTTTATAAATTTCGAGAACGAATTTTTTGTAAGTGGGGTAGATTGTAGTGGTTTTGTAAATGGGGGAGAGGAACGAAAAATCGCGGAAGATGAAGCAAAGAGTCGGGCAATCGAACAGAAATAATGGAAAGTGAGGAGTCGAGAAACTGAGGAGTCGAGAAGAGGAGGTGAATACTTGAGAAGCCGAAGAGAGGAATTTACCCTATAAATTACGTATCGGACGGGAAGGCGATCAGAGAGTAGAGGAGAGTGAAGGAGTAGCGTACCAAAAGAAGTAACGATTGGGCTAGGGCAGAGGAGACATCTCTGTCGAGGAAGGAGTCGGCCGTGTCGCTACTTGCGATTGGGCCCTAGCCGGGCGTCAACGAAGAAGACAATGATAAGGAGTGCATGTGGAGTTCAACTGAAGGAGTTCGGTGGAGCCAAGCTGTATCGTGCGAAAGAACCGTACGAAGGAGGAAGGCTGAGAGTCTGTTTGGGGCAGCTGCAGCTTATCTTGATAATCTGTTTATAAGCAGTTTATCCTGATAAACTGACTAGCTGTTTGATTTATAAATTTCGAAGACAGCTGATTCTGAATAAATGACAATTATGTCTCTGTTCTGGATAGATGAATTGTTTAGCTGTTTAGTTTTCAATATGAACTATTGTTGATATCAACTCTTATCTGAAACAAGATAAATTTGCAAAACTGTGTATCCAGCTAAAATAGAGGCAACTACGGCCATGTGAAAACCACAATTACCCTCCCATGTTTCAGCCCTCGAGCCTTGGCAAATAAATAAAAAAAACACAATATAAAAATATTTTGAAAATATATGATCTTGCTTTGTTAAAACAAACTAGTTCCTCTTAAACTTTGAAGACCAAAACAGTGATCCACCCAAGCACAACTGCGTGCAAAACGAACGCCTAACAGCCTTGAAAGAGATCAAAGCAAGAAAAAGCAAACCAATAGCATGTATAAAAGCAAAGAAAAACTCGATAATTATGCAATCTCTACCATGGAATCAAAGATAAAGATGCACTGACATACTTCTTTAAGATCACAAATCTAAGCTTCAAATATCTCACCTCTATCCTTGCAAAGACCAAGCATAATGAAATAAGAAGGTCAAATAGATCTATCATACCCACAACCGTAGATTTAAAACTGAAAAGAAAATCACTGCTAAAGGACATCAAGAATAGCGTAGCCAACGAAATAACACATTCACAAATACAGTTTAGTATAGTATATTTCCATCTTGCTAATGAACAACCATCAAACCATGGATGGAAAGCCAAAATTAGTATCCATTCACAATGAAGCAATGATAAAACGTCCACATTCAATCATTAAAAGCTAGTATAATCCAAAATAATCGACCAATTTTCTTAACTGCATTATCAAAAACACCAAACAAACTGAAGCCGCAACCAAAAATATTCTAGCACCAACCAAATGAATTATGAAATAAAAATATTTGATTCTCAAGAGAATGCAATAATGAGGACATTAATGGAGATCTAGAGCGCGCATCTAACCTAATAAATCAAAAGAAATGCATGGGAAGCGAATCACCTCGACCGCGTTCTTGAGGAGGAGATCATCCTCTGGATTCCACTTGATGAAGGACGGCACAGCGCCCATCCGTTGATGCCCACTAAGAATCGGCGATAATAAGGGGTGCGTAGGGTTTAGGCGTTCGGAAATTGGGGGAGGGAAAGCCTCTCCTTCTTGCCGGAGAGAACCACGCATTTGGGGTATGTAGACGAGCCCAAATATCTTTGCGTCGCGATTCCAAGAACAAAAAGGAAGCTTGCAAAGAGGAGATGGCGAGGAGGAGGCAGAGGAGATGTTGAGGGGGTCGAGAGATCCGACGGAAGGAGAAGCAAACGAGAGTTAGGGGAGAGGGAGTGAGGGGTGTCAATTGTCTTTCGCTCCTATGAAACACGGATACCCACGATCCGCGTCTAATATTAACCTGCGAACGGAGTTTATAAAAACACCCCCATAACACTTTTTTTCCAAACAACAGGTGGCATTTTCAAAACGTCACCGCTGTAAATAAGCTCTCCCAAACGCACCCAGAGTCATGTGAAGGACACTTTAGGACAATTGAGGTAAAATATAAAAAGGGTTTACAAAACTAAAGTAATAAAATAATATATATATATATATATATATATATGTGTGTGTGTGTGTGTGTGTAAAATAACAATAATATAATAAATACTTGTTCAACAGAAAAATAAACGTAATAAAATAATGGAAATTTAATGCATAAAAGTTAATAGTTACTTAAAATAATTGATAAATTTAATTTTATATAATTTTTATATTAGGTTTTCACTTTAGAAGGGTCAACGTCGTGGCAAAACAATCTGCATTGACGTGATTACTTGTACTTTTAAAGTATAGTAATAATTTATTTTTTCTCAAATATGTCTGCATTTAAAGTTATTTGAGGATATTTTATTTTGATTGAGTTATTTTTTTCTTTAATGTTCATATCGATATTAATGTTGTAGTCATTTAATCATGCATTGTAGTGTGTCTTTTATAGTATAATTGAATGTGGCAAACACATATGTTTATGTAGACTGCTTTTATGTGTATGATTGGCTATGATAGAGCACCCCTTGTGGTACTAGTGAAGGAATACTAATGTAATTATACACGTAAATTAAAAAAGATATTGATATTAAAGTAACTTAAGTAATACAAATTTTTAGACAATACTTTCTGAAGGTTATATAAATATAAAATGAAATTGATATGATAATGATACAGACCCCTTTGAATAACATGTTAAATATTTATATTAGTTTATAAAAAACTAAAATGATATGTATACCGTTCTTTTTTTTTCTTGTATTGTTATAGCTTAAAAGAATGAGTATTCACTAACTTGTTTAGCTCACAATTGTTTTAACTAATTTTTCAGGCAAATTTTGAGTAATTAAAAGAACAGTAGAAAAGAAAATACTTATAGATGATAGAAACAACCTTCAACGAGATAATTTTAATTTACCATTTTAATTTAAATTATTTAGTGGTTCTTTCATCTGTTAAATTGTAGACAATATTGAAAATTTATTTCACACCATCCGATTGTTTGCACCTATCTTGATTAATTTCAAGTCCCGAACCGGGTCGTGACACCTCCTCTCTAGAGCATCCACTATATGTTTCTTCTATTACATTATATGACACGAGAGCTTACTGCCCGCAATACTGTAGCAACTAGAGTACCACGGACGCATTTACTACAGCTGCTACAATAACCACGAGCCCCCTTTCTTATTTAATCAATTAACTTTCCTTTCCCTTCCTGATGATTTCCAATTATAATTCCTTCTCTATTTCTTTCATATTCCACTCCTCACCTATTATTTTTCTTTCCTTTCCTACTCTTTATCTATTTTATCTACTAACCCTCTCTTTATATAGGTGTTGTTTCTGAGGTTAGGAAGGAGTTTTATGCGTGCAGATTTCTAAGTGCTGCCTTAAAGGAGTTCTTCCCCTCCGAGGGGTGCACCCGACGAAGAGAATGTGTTCCGATTGTAACCCATCTGAGGTGATGACCGTCTCCAAGGGTCTGAGTAGTGCACCGGTTGTAGCTCAACCACGAAGAGACATTTATCCTTCCGCAATACCCTCCGACCTCTCTTCTAGGAGCTACAAACCACTTGACCTTGCTGCCAACTTCATTCCCTGTTGTTGTTTGACGTTTCCTATAGCTATCTTGTTGCTGTCAGCAGCGACAACACCCTCCTTGCAGTTGTTCGACGCTTCCTAGTGTTGCAGCCCCTCCATTATAGCTGCCAACCACCTTTCAGCCTTCTTTCAGCAACCGCAGCCACCTTCCAACCTTCATTCAGCAACCGCAGCCATCTCCCAGCTGTCGTCCTTCCCTCCTGCCACCTACCCTCAACCGCAGCCTCTCCCCTACAGCCGTCAGCCACCTTCCAACATTCTTTCAACAATCACAACAATTTTCCATCAGCCACCAACTCACTGTCCAGCAGCCTTCGTCCTCATTATCACCCGTGGGTATCTTTTATTATTTATGTTGTTTGTGTTTGTTTATCATTACTTACTATTTTTTCAAGTGTCATGTTTATTAACCAGTTTAAAATTCATAAATAATAATTTGTGTTTTTGTTATGGTTTGAATTTCTTTCGGTATCATTTGGCATTAGAGCTAGCCCAACCTTAGCGCTATCCAAGGAATCCCTAGCGCCCGCCTCCCCCACAATCGAAAAATTTTCTTTCCTATCCTGAATCACTAATTCCAAAACCAAACCATAATTTTTTTTTGTTGATTTTCAAAATCAGCGATTCCAAATCAAACTTTATATACATTCAATTAATCTCATGCACCATTTGTCATCTCCTAATCCTAAACCTTAATCATGCCACTAATGAGATAAATGTTCAAGCTTACCAGGGAGGAGATACAGCGAGAGATCCCTCGATTTCGGCAGTGGATTATGACCATTGAAGATGAAATCAAAAGAGAGGCTACCCTCGATCGTGATCCGAGGTTAAAGGGGAAAACGAGGAGATATAAAGATGAAGTAGAAAACACAGTGCCAGTTCCTACCAACTTACTACTACTAAAAGTCGCAGACTCTAGCTTCCGATGTGGAGAGACCGCTGCACAAAGCGAACCCCCTAACTACTATCCAACAAAACCAATCTAAAAGTTTGTCACAGCCAGAAAATGTGGCAAGTGTCATGGATTTGGACATTTTCAGGCAGAATGCACAACTAGGGGAGTGATCTACTTAACCAAGCAGAGTGTCATCTAAAAGTTTGGTAAAGACGCTGCAAACACTGAAGACCCTAAGGACATAAATGAGCACCAACTTCCAGTTGAAGAGATGAACGGTGATTAGAAAGAAGATGAAGACTTCCGAGAGGATTCTCCACTTGTAGCTAGTGAAGAAGAGCGCCGCCAAATCCAGTTGACCCCGAGATAAAGATTCCAATAGAGTTAACAGTCACTACTCTAGAAGGTAGTAACTGAGGTAATGGCAGCATAGCAGAGCATGTGGTTATGGTGCGTTGAGCTAGCATGAGAGGAACATCGACAGGAATGACCTTGGATGCTATAAGGGTAATGAGTTCAATGAGTCGACATCAGATATAGGTCCACCATGGATAAGCAAGATACAAACTTTTCAGAAATATAGACCCCCTTTCTGAGTTGCTCCTACAAAGGTCCAACATATCAAAAATGAGGTCATTGTGTCATGTTGAGACCATTACATAGACATATTCAAATGTTATTTTCAGGTCAGCGTGGGACATCTAGTTAGATGTCCATATTGAAGAGATGAACCTTATCTTTGTAGTGGGATGAGGAGCTTGATGGAGACAAAAAATTCTGCAATAAAATCCCGGTCCTCTTCGTGGGGAGGAGGTCTCTCTTGAGGGGGTGTTAGTGAGAATGGCGCAGCTCGCGACAAATGTCATCCCAGAATTAAGTTCTCCTCACATACTTAATACTCAACCACCACACGCTAGGCATAGGAAGTGGAAGCAGAAGATTTCAAAATGTAAGAGCTGGAGAGTTGCATTGCGGAAACCACCTTTATATGCAACTCTCGCTCTAGATGTGTCAAAAGAGGACGGCTACCTATTCTACCAGAATGTGTTGTGGAATGATTACACCAACATGATCAACCTACCACAGGACTTAACGTCGTACTATGAGGATCCAAAAGCTTCGACGAATGAGATCGAAGCTGCCCCCAACCCCTGAAGAATGACACGAGGGTTTTCCTCTAAAAGTTGAACTAGCTTAACCCAAACCTGTTCAGTTGAGAGAGGGAGGTTGAACTGGCCCCCTCCTTCCTTCTTTCACTTGGCGGGAAATTTACCCACCTTACTGTTTTCATTTCCCGCCTATCTATCTCCTATCTATATGTGTTTTTGTTATCTAGGTTCTCAATTTTATGCTATTTCTAATTTCAGATTTGTGAGGACAGCAACTGGCATCCTAATTTCCCTTAAAGATTGTATCCAACGGTTAGGGTGGTGCTCCGGCTATATCCCTCTCTCCGGCGGTGATTTTCTTCTCCGGCTTCTACCTCCACCTCCCCTCTTTGCCGTCTGCTAGTTCTACCTGCACCCCCATGCTTCTAGCCACAAACAGCCTAGGCTTCCCTCGCAGCCAGCTTTTCCTCCTCTTCTGTGAAATCCAGTCGTAACCAGCCCCCCCCCCCCCAAAAAAACC
>JXCR01054065.1:32154-62056 GCA_002079205.1 Phalaenopsis hybrid cultivar | reverse complement strand
ATCCTATTATTCCTTCCCCTTCCCCGTGAAATCCAGCTCTCGTACGTGAACCCATCCAACCACTAAATATCCTTAAATGAATTATTCTGCAGGCCTTGATGCATCCTCCACAAATCCTCCCAGCCAACCTCTGCCTTGATGCATCCTCCACATATCCTAGGGAGTCTTTTCAGTTTATGTTTCTATATTCCCCAAGTGACGAGAGTCCTTATTTGTAACCCTATTAAAGTTCAACAATGGTATTATTATTTCTCTTGTGGTTTGGTTTGCTTCTAGTATAATTGTACTCAGAGAATAATCACCCTCTCTTTGGGCTATTGGATGCAACATTTTCATATCCATAACACTTAAAACACTTCCTGACTAGGAATGTCTTAGTGGTGTTAGCCCAATCATTTTCTCAGTCATTCCATCTTACCGAAGAAGCACATTTTGAATTATAATTTTTTTGTAAGGAAATTGTAAACAAGATTCTTGCATGGATGACAAACAAAGTTGTCTGAAGGTAGAGAGGGAAGATACACAATGAAGTAAATCCCTCAACGCAGTATCGGATCACAAAAGTCATGATATAGAATGTTAATGTTTATCTTCCCTCATTGATGATCAAACACATTTTTGAGAATCCACGGAGATTTATTTCCATCTTTGTTGGCTTCTCCTCAAGAAAGGCCGGTCATGGCACTTCTGGTCAGTGTGTTCTCCTCGCTCGACCACATGGTTGAACACTGTGCGAAGCTTGGAGTGGATTTGATATAATCATTGCTTCTCCGCCTTCAAGGCTAAGATCTAGACATATTGTAAGGTCCAGAAAAATTATAATTATACACACTGCCAATAAATAGTCCCAATCTTTCATGATTTTGGGCTATCATTAGGCTATTATATTCTCCTCGGGCTCCACCAACTCACACTTTAACATAAATTGCTTATACACAATGATATAATCTTCTACTGGTAGTACTGTAAGTGCTGAAGTCTCAAGAATATTTCATATCTATAATGTGTTGAAAGAAACTTGTGTTATATCTCATTTTTTTAATCTTGAACCAAATTCGGCTATCATTAGGCTATGATATTCTCCTCGGGCTCCACCAACTCACACTTTAACATAAATTGCTCATACACAATGATATAGTCTTCTACTGGTAGTACTCTAAATGCTAAAATCTCAACAATATTTCATATTTATAATGTGTTGAAAGAAACTTGTGTTATATCTCATTTTTTTTAATCTTGAACCAAATTGTGAACTTAGTTTTTCTTTTCCACTAACGCAAATGCTTCAAATTCTCTCACCACCAAAAAACACTCTTCTTAAACTTGATAACACTAATTTTATCTTCCTATTGGATGGAAATCTTTGTACCCAAAGTCCTGCTCCATAGTCTAAAACCACTCGATGAACTTATCCGGATCCATATGACCTTTAGAATCTAATTAATTGACCTTGAATCCAAAGTTACCATCTATCCTTCTATACTCGAATCAACACAACATGGTAAGCCATTGAATATTCCTTCGAAGGTTTCTCTCGGGGGTACAGTAGTTTGCTCTCCCTGGCGGTTTCAACCAAAGGTGATTTTTTTTATTTAGAATTACGTGAAAGTTAGGTTTGGTGTTGGGAACATCTGTAAGAAGTAAGAAGAGAAGCTAGGGGAAAACAGTGAAGATTTGGAGAGGGAAGAAACAGTGACTGCTGTCCTAAATAAAACACAAGAAAATTTGGTTGTTCAGCAAAGTGAGCGAGGGTACAAACGTCGAAAAGATCCACCACCTGATCTTGCTCAAACTACAAGCACACCACTTGAAGAAGAAAAACTATAGCACTCCCAAAAAAGGATAAATCTAAGAAGATATCTCAAATAATCACAGGATTCAAAGAAAACGGTCCCAGTCTAAAAGTATATATATATATATATATATTCTCAAAGCAAAAAAACTCAAATACTAATGCTAATTAAGGAAAATAGGACGTATGGGAGCCAACCCATCCCTTGGCATTGGGAGGATCCCAAACAGTCAAAAAGAATTTAACAGGTAGACAGTTCGGCTCTCTTTCGTGTCAGTGCCAAAGGGTGGCGTGAAGGAACGCCGTCATCATGCTTATATAAAAGCGCAGAGGTTTCAAGTTTCTCTATAAAAGACATCAAATGCTATTGAAGCTGTTGGCTTATATTTTATATCTTAATTCAATAATGTAAATATGCTGAGATATGCCACAAAAGTAAACTTCAGTTGAATAAGCAGAAATTTTGAGTAATCCCAGACAAAAGAAGAGCAGATACCAGAAATTAGATAATTAGAAGTTTCAGCTATATATTTCATTATTTTCTTTGAAATCATTGAAGAAACGAGCACGAAACAGCAAGAGTAATATTTTGAGTTGTACCGCGTGTGCTTGAAAACATGTTTTCAACCTATTTGCTTCAAGGTCATAAATATGTATGGAATGACAACTGCTTCCAGCAACAAGTTCTCGACCATTACTTGAAAATTCTATGGAAAATAGTCCAAATTCATCATCCTCCCCAACTGCAGTGAAGTCCAAACCATCATGAATCTCCTGCATGTAAAATGAATAACAGACAGAAACACTGTTAAACATACGGAAGATGTAATAAACCTCTCAGCGAAAAAAAGATTCCAAAACCAGAATGCTTGCAAAGCTTAATAACACTGTAGGTAATGTCTTCCAGAAATCACCTAAATGCAGACTCTAAAAGAATTCCTTCTAAATCTTCAATATTTCAATACAAACGCTTGCATTTTGCCAATTTGTTGAGGTAAATAATCTTATTTTCATAGACTTCCCGATTGAAATTATTTCAACTGTGAAAGCCATAAGCTTGAAACCTCTGCCCTCGTAAGCCAAATTTATTACATAAACTAGAAAAAAATAGAGATCTTTTTAGGGAGCTTCATTACAGATTTCAGGCCTTTGCAGAAATGGAGATGATAGAAAATAATGGAGCCTTTAGCTGATAGGATTTGATAAAAAATGAGTAAACCCAAGAATACTTTCGGTTGAATGAGAAAAGTTAACTCCGAAAAAAACAATTATTGGACAAATTGGGTGACATCATAACAAAACTCGCTGACTAGAATAGATTTCATAGCATGCCCATATAATAGGAATAGCAGAAGGCTTGTGATAGAATTAGGTTTTGGAAAGATACTCGTTATCCTTTGTTTTTTATTAATGAGGCGCTTTTACAAAAAATAAAATAATAAATGAATAAAAGTGACTAGCCTCAATTTAATCTCTTTTTTTTTTGTCATAATAAAAATGGGCGGGCAATGTTTATCAATAACTTATGTGAAAAAAATTAAGTATCAAGTCAAAAGATCTAAATGTGTTATTATGAGGCAGATATCCACCAGTATTGGATAGCTCAATGCAAGAAAGATGCAATCGGCCAACCCGATAATCACAACTATCCCAACAATAATTTCATAAATGAGCAAAAAAAAAAACAAACCATATCAAGCCATGGTTCCTATTTATTCTATATATATGACTGAATCTAATTTTTGATGCAGTGTGTATATTTACATGTTTATTGAGATAATGATCAATTTGGAATCAATAAGCTTAATCTGAGGTCCTTAGCCTATTTGCTAGATCAAATGAGTTGACATTATATTTTTTAAGAGAAATTTGGAGTTTTATTATCATTTGTGTTACTTAGAGAAATGTCGAAATCATAACGCGGCTGACGCGGGATACGTCCACAGTTCGCGATTCAAATGCGGCAAGGGAAGGGGGCGCGGGAATTGTTCCGTGCGGGAATTGTTCCGTACGGGATCTCGCGATTTCGCGATCCCGCCGTTTATAGAGGATCCGAGGGATTCCGCGATCCTGAGACCTCGTGACGCAAGGAAGACGAGATTTTTATCTCGTAATTGCATTAGCGGGATACTGCCGCTATTCTACCGGCGCCAGGTCATTGTAGGCTGTTGTTTCAATTAGAATTATGGTTATTTTAAGAAGGGGTAATTTATATCTTGCTGTTTCCTAATTTTTTAGAATTTTGGATTTGGTTTGTATGTTTTGGAGATTGTATCGCTAATTTCTATCATAATGGAGTGATGTGTCTTTTATTTGCTTTTGCAAGTGGTGTTGAGATGGCTTGTGCGAGAATAGGTTGTGAACCCCATCAATATTCGTACCTCATTGTTTTGATGTTATCTTTATTGTTTTCAAGAACAAAAGTCAAACATTATTTCTCTCTCTCCAAACGCTATTGACCGCCCCTATTATCATCACATGATATTCCACAAATATCTGCCCGCTAAATCTGCTTCACAAATAACTTCTCAGAACCCTAGAACAGTATTATTTGGTATCAGTCTGACAAGTCCTAAATCCTTAGGGTATCATCCTTGCCCAAAACCAAAATTCCAAACATAATCTAAAACCACAACAAAAAAATGTTTCTTAAATCATTCATACCGCAATCCCTATCCCCAACCCTAACATTTTTGTAAAATACAACTTTCCTACAAAAATTTCACCCGAACATCTACCCCTAAAACCTAAACCCCTAAACAACGATGGTTTGCAATCATACATCAGCAGAAAATGTGATCGGAAGAAAATGATGCTATACCGCCAAAGAGACATCCACAATAAAATGTCCAGGAACTTACCACGGAAGTTATGCAGCAGAAAATCCTCCAAATGTAACAAAAGCTTGTCTATCACCTTTAAAAGGAGACAATTTGTGAGATCACCAATAACCACAATTTTGACTCATCAAATCGAGAGGAGGCGGCGAATCATTCTACCAGGCAATTCCAGTGAAAAAGAACCACTACCTCGACTGAGTTTACCCAAACCATGACACAATACAATTTTATTAATGACTTAAACAAAAGTGACGGTGAAGACTCAAAGAAAGAATGACGACATAAAAAACAAAAAGGTAAACCAAAGGATTACACGCAAAGACTCGACAAAAGAAAACACAACAAGCTTGACGAGGAGGGAGCTCGGGCGGTGGTGCAAGGTAAGTAAAGGTGATGAGAACCAAAGAGGTCTCTTGCTATTGTGGAAGGGAAGGGCAGCGATGGTAGAAGCATCGAATAGCAATTGGAGGGAGCTTAGAAGGGCAACGATGGCTGTGGGCCTGTAGGGAAGCTGCATAAAGGAGGCGCAGCTTACTGGAGGAGGGAGATGAGTAGCAGGAAAAGGTGGCAGGAAGGCTGCTTTTGATGCGAGAGAGGGACAGTGGGGGTTGCAGCCTCAAGGAAGGTACAAAGAGGAGGCGCGACCTGTTGTCTGCTGGAGGAGGGAGATGACAGCAGGTAGAGGTGGACGGAAGGTTGTTGTTGATGCGAGAGAGGGGCAGCGGAGGCTGCAGCATGCAAGGAGCTGTAGGGAGGAAATCCAGCGAACAGAGGCAGGCTGGAAGGCTGTTGGTGGTTGTGAGGAAATGCAAGAAGTGGTTGGGGTCCGCTGTAGGAGCTGGATAAGTAGTTGACAGCAGTTGATGGGATGGACGGAGAGATAAATATCTTGGCGGGGTCGAACTACAGTCGGAGTACCGCCCAACCCGCAGAGACGAACACCACCTTGGATAAGGGACAACCGAAGCACTACCTTGATGTCGGATACAACCCTCAAGAGGGAAAACACTCAGACAAAACTGAATTCAGATTTCATAAAAATTTGCCCCTAACTCCAAACATCTCTCCTATTTATAAAGAGACATGACTTATCTTAGGAAATATTTAAAAGAAGATGGAGAATAAAAATCATATTTCAGATTTTAAGAAATGCTTTTTAAAATAGAAAAGGAGAATAAAAATCAGATTTCATATTTTAGGAAAAGATTTTATAAAATAAGAAGAGAGAATAAAATCAGATCTCATATTTTAGGAAAGGGATTTAAATTTAAAAAGTGTTTAAGAGGGAAAGGTGAGGGGGGAGAGAAGAAAGGAGAGAAAAAGGAAAGAATGAAAAAAAGGAAAGAGTGAAGAGGATGGTAGGGGCGGTACCTGGATCCTCTCCCGAGCCCTGCGTCAGTCTCCTGCGGCTAAGGAAGCTTCGGCCTCATCAATTGAAACTCTACTCCCTTGCCTTTAATCATGGCAGTACCTGGATCCCATTATCGACTGTAATATCTCTTAAAGCATTTGTGAGTGTGCCTCCATCTCAGTCCAATATCTTGGAATTGAAATCTCTGGCTTGGTGGTGACCATGGGAGTAGAGCATCGATTATCACTAAGACCGGTCCCGCTACTCTTCTGGCGAGGGTTTTTGTCTCCTCGGGCTCTATCGAGGATAGTAGAATAAAGTGTTTATCGTCCTTGGTGAAGGAATACATGTTTCTGAATACATCATGCTGATTCTTCCGGTCAAATTGTCCCGGTCTCCCTAATAGAAAGTGGCAAGCATCCATGGGGATCACATCACATCATATATGACCGTGCAACTAGCTCCCTATTGAAAACTCTACTATGCATATGCATTGCTGGCAAATTTTAATCCTGCTTTTCTTCTTCCGCCACATCAGTGAATATGGCTGGAAATGCCTCTGAGTGATGAGTCCTAGTTTCTCTACCATCCGAATCGATGCCACTTTCTTGCTGCTACCCCCGTTGATGATAAGTCTGCATACATTTTCGTTCACTGTGAAGCAGGTGTGGAAAATGTTGTGGCAAAGCCATTGCGGATCCCTTGTGTCCTCAACCTGCATAATCAGTCAAATCACAAGTGTTTCCCCCTCATCTGGTGGAAGTTAATGCTCCTCACCCTGTTCCTCAGCTTCCTACTCCTCAGTAACCTCCTCCACCATGCCCTACTCAGTAAAAGATACAACTATGCTCATTGGGCAGCAGGAGGCTATGTGCCTAAATATGCGGTATCTGAAGCATTTTCTGGCGGGCACCGTAGTTGGCTTTTTTTAACTGGGGGTGGCTTTCTCGGTATCCAAACAAATTTGGTCAACCTTCTGCGTCGTGTTCCTGCTGGTGTCTCCAACTGTGGCTGGTTGCTTAGATGGTGGTGGTTGTCGACTCTGCTTCTGCGGCCTTCACACTTTCAATGGTAGTTTATGGACATCTCCCAGCATCCAATATGGTTGTAGCTGCACCACAACGCTAAAACTAGGCTTCAAGCCCCCAAGATATATGGTTATTGTATTCTCGTCAAGTTCTATCAGGTCGCACTTCAGCTGTAAGTGGTGGAACTAAGTTGTGAACTCCTCCACTGAAAAATTGCTTTGTTTTAGATTGTGGAAGAGTTCACAACTTAGTTCCACACTTCAGGCATGACTTGACAATAATGAGGGGGAAGATATTTCTTTTGCATGGTTTTCTTTATCTTCTCCCACGTAGTAACTTTTTTGCTTTCCCGCCTCCTTTGTCGTTGTACGTTCTCCCACCATAGGGAGATACTTTTCTATAAATTGATAGCAGCTAATTTGACCTGCCGCTCTTCGGGTGCCTCTTTGTATTCAAAAATCCGCTCAACTGCTCGTAGTCATTCAATAAATTCATCTAGATCCATGCTCCCCTCAAATTCGGGCAAGTCTACCTTGATCCTGTGGTATTGGTGCCTTTCAAGGGACATCTCTTCTCGAAAAGTTTCCCTGTGGAAGGGACATAGGCAACCCTCTTTAGGGCCTTCTCTGATATTGGATTCTGAAATGTCGCAGTCTATCTTCTTCATTACTGAAATCATCTCTATGGAAGAGATTTAGATCCTCTTCTCTCTCTCCTTCCACCCTTCCTGTTGTTATCCACGCACTTCCCAGTCCTAAATCAGCCTTCCTGCCACCTCTACCTACTGCTCATCTCCCTCGTCCACCAGATCGAGCCTACTTCCTGCAGCTTCCCTGCAGGCCGCAGCCACCATTGCCCTTCAAGCTTCTTCCAACTACAGTTTGACGCCCTCACCATCGTTGATTTGCTGCCATTCCCTTCCACAGCAACAAGACACCTCTACGGCCTTAACCGCAACCATCTACTTTGCACCACCGCCCAAGCTCCCTCCTCGTCAAGCGTGTTGTGTCTTCTTTTATCGAGTCTTTATTTGTAATCCTTTGTTTTACATTTTCGCTTTGTGTGACATCCTTCTTTCTTTGACTTTTCATTGTAACTTTTGTTTAAGCCATTAATAAAATTGTGTCTTGCGCCATGATTTGGGTAAACTCCGATATCATTTAGTATCAGAGCTAACCCAACCCTAGTCCTAACCTAGGGTTTCTAGCATCCGCTCCTACCTAATCCACCACACCAATATTTTTTTCATTCTTTCATTTATTTTTTGCTCCATTCTCTTTACTGCTTTTCTTTCCTTCCACAGATCTCCAACTGTTAAACACGCCGCAACGGAGAAATATGTCCAAACCTACTCATGAAGAGATACAGCAAAAACTTCATCGCCTCCAACAAAGAACTCCAGAGATTGAAGAGATGACACAGGAAAAGTTAACTTCGACCGAGAACTCTGGTATCAAAATAGGAGCTAGGATCTTAAAGAAAAGATGGATTTATCAAATTTTGACCATCGCATGAATCTAAATGAGTTTATCGAGTGGCTTCAAACAATAGAATAAATTTTTTAGAACAAATATATTTTTTCAAGACAAGAAAGTTAAATTAACAGTCAATAAACTGAAAAAAATACTTCATTATAGTGGAAGAACCTGAAGTGTATTTGGCATCGAGAAGGGAAGAGTAAGATCACTGATACACCTAAAAAATGTGCAATTTTTCAAATGGTTTTAATGTCTATCTTTGATGATTTTCAATGATAATGCACTTTAAAGGAAAGTATTTTGTATATTTTTTGTTTCAGGTACATAAAATTGAGCTTTGGAGAAAAAAAAAAGCAAAAACGATGTAATTTGGAGCAAAAACGAGCAAGAACGAAAATTTTGTACTGGCACATTTCGATGTCTTTCTATGCTAAATCTCTTTTACACTTCTCACACATTTTTGAATGAAATTACAATTTAAAGAAAGGTTGTTTTTATGTTTATTTTGTAGGTCTATCTGTTAGGAATGCAACATAACTGAAACGGGGAGAAACAGAGCTAAAACGGAACCAAACAAAGCAAAATGGTGGAGCTGCGCAGGGTGGGCGTCGGCAGCGCCAGAGCAGGGCCGGCAGCGCCAAAGAGCAGAAATCGACGAGAAAATGGCGTCGACAGCGCCCGAGATGGTCATTGATCGTTTTTTGGCGATTTTTTATGTTCTAGAAGGCTCCCAAGTGATTCAAACACCCCATGAAGCAATTCAATGAATCTAGACACTTGGATAAGACTCTTGAATGAAGAGACGTGTCTTTTGAATGAATAGATTTCTCTTGAAAAAAATGAGGGAATTTGTCTCTTTAAAAAAGAGGGCTTGGCACCTCTCATATGATGTGTGTGTGTGTGTGTGAGGATGTGTGTGAGTGAGAAAATATGGAGAAAGTTTAGTAGTCTTAGAATATAAGTAGAAATGTAGATTTATACCTTTTTTGGAGAGATTAGTGAGGGGATTTTGAGAGAATTTGTAAGGGAATGTTCTAGCATTGCATGGATCAGCGGGAGACTTTGTGGGAGAGATTTTCATCTTTCTTTCAAGAGGAAAAAACTAAGTATTGTGTTCTTCATTATCTTATGATTTTGTAAACACATATCTAGTGGACTTGTTTTGATGTATGAAGTTTTTTCGTTGTGTTTTCTTCTTGTTTTGTGATGTGTTTCTCTTACTCTTTCTTTTTCTTAGGAAATAGTAGCATGAGAAATATATGCCATTATTTTCCTTTTACTTTTCTTTTACAATGAGTAGGATTCATGTTTTGGATTTTGGGATGCATGCTTGAAGAAATTTTAATTATAAATGTAATGATTTTTACTTGCACTTCATTTACATTACAATAAAGGTTTGTTGTAGTGTTAAAATTCGTTGTAATTGCATTAAGACCTGAGAGGGCGGTGTAATTCTCAACAAAGTAGAACCACATTCAAATTACATGGATGGTGAAGTTCATGGGGGTTGGATGCAAATAAATAGGAAAATATACTTTAATGGGGGTAAAATTGGAGATTTTAGGGTGACATACTAAAATCCTCAATTCGGTCTTAGTGTTTAAAGAACTAAAGAGAGTGTTAGCCTTTAGAGGAAGGGAAATTGGAGCTCTGGAGTGGGAGCCAGTATCCTCCTAGCCTAGCCACGGATTTAGGGACTAAACATGAGATTAGTCAATGATTTTCTATAACACTAAATCAAGATAGAGAATTAAAAATTGTTCCTATTTGACACATACAATATTTAAGTATCTCATTTCTTTACATTATCTAACTCATTATATAAGAATAGTAGTTTTGAAAATCTTAAAATTCTTCAAATCAATAAATCTAGAAAGGGTTATCTTTAGAATTTAATATTTACATTTAGGAATAGTTACTATCCTTATATTTAAAATTCACATTTAGGAGTAGTTGCTAGATAAAACACCATTTTAATCGACATTCCAAACTAAGGACTAATAGTAGTAAACTGGAATTTGACTAATGACATATTTCCTCGCTTCCTCGTGGAATCGATAATCGGGGCTTAATTAGCAAGTCCTAAATTATTTGAGCGATACGTATACTTGTGTTTATATCATTGTGACTATATAGAATATATAAAATTAAGCATATAAAAAAGTCGCATCAAGTTTTTTGCGCCGTTGCCGGGAAGCTTCGGTAGAAACTTTAGGAGAATTTTAGTTGAAGTAATTAGGCTTAAACTTGGAAAACTGTAGTGTTTTAAATAGTGTTTTTATGTGAAAAGTGTTTTTTGTATAAAAAAGAAGAAAAAAATCAAAAAACAGAAAGGACTTGAAGAACTAGAAATAAAAACGAAAAACATTCAAAATAATAACTTGAAAAATCATCATAAATCTTTGAGGGATTATATAAATCATACGACAGATGAAATTCACTCAAGTATACAGAACCCTGTCGTAGAAGTCGACTCATTTGAAATAAATCCAGATATTATCCAACTGGTGCAAAACAATCAGTTCGAGGGAACTCCTTCGGAGGATCTTTATTTACACTTATTCAGTTTTCTAGAACTTTGTGCTACATTTCGTTATAATGGCATGTCAGACGATGTTGTTAGACTAAGATTTTTTTATTTCTCACTAAGGGATAAGGCTAAAATGTGGTTATACACATTAGCACCTGACTCTATTAAAAATTAGGAAGAGTTGACTCAGAAATTCCTAGTTAAGTATTTTCCATCTTCAAGGACTACTGAACTTAGAAATGATATTATCTCATTTTGTCAGTATAAAGGGGAATCAATATGTGAAGCTTGGGAAAGATTTAAGGAACTCCTAAGAAAGTGTCCCCACCATGCTCTGCCCGATTGGTTAATCATTCAAACATTTTACAATGGGTTAGTAGAATCCCTTAAGTTTATAATTGACACTGCCGTTGGTGGATCATTAATGTCAAAATCATTTGATGAAGCATATGCGTTAATTGAAGAAGTGGCTACAAATGAGTTGCCCTCTATAGGGAAAATCTTAAAAAGGTAGTCAGAGTTCATGATACAGATGTGATTTCAATTCTTGTATCTTAGGTTGCTGCAATATCAAGGAAGTTGGACCAATTTGGAATGAACCGGCCTTAATTTACTTCAATAAGTGAGGAAAGTTCATTAGGGCATATGATTGATTCTAACTTATCATATGAGACTTTAAATACTATAAATAACTAGTATTCTAACTTTTACAACCCATGTTGGAAGATCCATCCTAATTTTAACTGGTATCACTACTTAGGGTGGAAACCAACTATGGGAAAATAATCATGCAAATCCTAATGGAAGTTGGAATAATCGTGGGAACACAAATTATTGACATTCATCTTCGCCGGACTCTAACAATGATCAACAATTTGAGGATAAGAAGTTGTCTATAGAAGAAGTGGTATTACAAATGGGAAAACAGTTGCAAAGTCAAAATGCTGCAATTAGAAACATAGAGAATCAACTTGGACAAATTGTTAATTCACTTTGTAATAGACCCCAATGAACACTTCCTGGCAACACTGAGATCAACCCTAAAGAGAAAAATGATGAACAAATAGAAACTGTCCAATTAAGAAGTGGAAGAGAGATAAAGGATGTGGTTAAAAAAGAGAAAGAAGTTGTGAGAGAAACAAAGAAAAATAAAAGACCCGAAGAACATGTTTCTAAGGATCTGGAAAAATCAATATCTCCAACTAAAATCAATTTAGAAAGATCACCACCTCTATTTCTTCAAAGATTTAGACAATATGAGTTGGATGAACAATTTTCAAAGTTCATAGACGTACTTAAGAAGTTAACGATAAATATTCATTTCGCTGAAGCTTTGAAATAAATGTCGAGCTATGCAAAATTTATGAAGGAGATATTAAAAAAGAAAAAGAAATTTGGGGAGTACGAAACAGTTGCATTAAGTGAGGAGTGCAGCGCTATATTTCAGAAAAAACATACTGAGAAACTTAAAGATCCTTCTAGCTTAACAATTCCTTGTGTATTTGAAGAAAGATTATGTGGAAAAGCTTTAATTGATTTAGGATCGAGCATTAATGTGATGCCTCAATCTATATTTAAAAGGTTAGGTTTAGCCGATATTTCTCCCACTACTATAACCCTTCAATTAGCTGATCGATCTATCATTTATCCAAAAGGGATTATAGAAGACGTGCTTATTAAAATTGATAAATTTATCTTTCCTATGGATTTTATTGTATTAGATATGGATGAAGATAAAAAATATTTCATTATTTTCGAGAGACATTTTCTTGTTACTAGACAAGTTATGATAGATGTGCAAAAAGGAAAGTTAATTATGAATATTAATGACCATGAAACCACTTTTGATGTTTTAAAGGCTATGAAGTATCCAATTGAGAGAAAAGAAGATTATTTTTGGATGGCTGAAATTGATTATCTAAGTAAAAACCATTTCCAAAAATGTTTTGAGAGTAAGTTAACATATGAGATCGAAATGGACTTTCATGATGAGTCTAAAATGTTGTTTAAAAAAACTGTATGTATGTTCAGGAGAAGTGTGAAATGATGAACGTTGCCGAAAATAATAAACTTTTAATTTCATCTGTTGAAAAATCTCATGAACTTAAAATGAATATACTCCACACAATTTTAAAGCCTACATATATAGAGAATTCATCTACACCACCAGTCTTTATATCTTCATATTCGACTCAATCGCAAAATGAACCTGAATTGAATGATAAAATCAATAAAAGATCTCCTATGAAAGAGTTATTCACAGTCACAGAATGGCATATTTCGTGGCATACAGACGGAATGAATGAGATTCTATGTTGGGGCAGATTATTAATGCAATTAACAATTACCCTCAGAGATTTTACCTAGTAACCCTGAGATAAATTATAAAGAAATGAATGATGAGCAATTTAAAATTATTGAATTGATATTTAGAAGAGAATTCGAGGATATGTTACAGAAGAACTTTGAGTTGAGAGATGAGGATAAGGAAATTAAAAGACCAATGGAAGAAATTCCTGAAGAATTAGAAGATAACTTGAAAGACAAAAGTAACCTAGAAGAATTTGATCCAGAATCTAAATTATCTAGAGAGATTCTGATAAAAAATTTGGGAGATCATGAAGTAGCATATCAAGATCCATTTCTTATAAAATTTAAAGATGATATTAATATAAAAATTGAGAAAATTACTAGAAGAATATTAGATCTAGAAAGAAATATGAAGAACAACGATATGAATCAATCTGAAAAGGAAGAGCTAAAAGAAAATTTTAAATTTGAGGACTTTGTAGGAATCTCTAGATCTGGAAAAGATTGGGCGATTGATCAAGGATTACTTAATTGGAATTTTGATCCAGGTGGAATCATTTGTCAGGCTAGCAACGTTAAACCAAGTGCTTTATGGGAGACAGCCCATAGTTATTAGTGTGGTTTGATTTAGTATGCTTAAGAGTTATGATTATTAGTGTTGTATTATGTTTTCTTTAGTGTGGATTGATCAGTTTAATTGATGATTGATAGATGTTTGGATTGTTAGTGGTTTAATTTGTTTTTTGTGTTATGAGGGAGGTGATTTCTTAACTTCTTATTGTAGTTAGACTTGTATGTTCTCTTGTAGTATTTGGATTGACAAGCTCACTAAAACTCGGGTCTCACGCGGACTTGAGTTTTATAAGAGATCATGAATTCTAACTATGACAGTTCCATCTCAATTTTGTTACTTCCTTTCTTTGACTTTGTTTTCATTTGATAGGAGTCGCGAACCTATTTGATGAATAACATGTGGATGATAATACACTATCCTTATAACTGTTAGAGGTGCTTAATTAATGGGAAATGGTGATCCCTGGGGTTGGTGCTCTAGAATCAATATATCAGGAATAATTTTATCTTTGGGATTAGAATATATTAAATCATTTATAAGTACCCAATATATTTGGGTAGTGATTCCATTAGAAATTGGAAGTTAGAGAGATGTGATGAGTTAAAGGAAGGATTAATCTCATTTATTATGTGTGTTTGTATTTGTGTTACAATAATAGGACTTGAAGAACATTTTTATATTTCAATACTACATGTTATGCTAGTTAGACTTACTTTTTACTACATGTTTTATATCCTGATAAATAATTGTAGATGTTTTTTATAGACATTTGTGGTAGATAGAATTTATAAACTGTTTTTCTTCCTACTTATATTTTCTTACACTAAATGATATACATGTTAAAAATCAAGTTTGGGGGTAGGAAGAAAAATAGATTTTAAAGTTAAGCATACTTCCTTTTAGTTTAGTATTATTGCATACATGTTTTAGGCTAGATTTACATTCTCCTGCAGTCATTCTAGTGTGATTATGAATGTATATAAATTTGATAGGATGTTGTAGTAGCTAGTAGATTCAATTACTTTTTCTTCCTACTACATGTTATGAAATTAATTGTAAAATATTTAAAAATGCAAGTTTGGGGGAAGAGAAAATTTTCTTTTGAAAAGAAGTAAACTAAATTTTATTTGTCCTTAATTAACTATATTTTAAAATTAATGTGACATGACCTTGGAATTGGAGCTTAACTTTAAATGATTATATTTATGTTTGTAAATATTATGGTAAATTTAGGTAAAAGTTTTTAATAATGAATATTAATTCTAAAGTTAAAGATATTTTGTATGAAAGGATAAGATTATGTTTTTCTATTTAAAGTAATGGAAATTATATTTTTGAAGTATTAAGAATTTTAGAGTTTCATGTAAGAAAAAAATAATGAAATTTTATGAAAAATCACAAACTAATATGAATGTATAAAGTGAAGAAAGGTAATGAGTTTTGAATTTAAAAAGAGGACAGTGAAGTTTAGAATTATTAAAAGTCTATTCAGAAATAGTAATCCTCACTTGAAAAAGAAAAAAAAAATGAGAAAAAAAAAGAAGAGAAAAAGAAAAAAAAAAGGGGGAGAAAGAAAAAAAAAATGAGTAAGAAGAAGCTTGAGGATATGCTTAATCAAAAATTGGTTTTACTTGAATCAACTTAAGGAAAAAGCTTTATTACATTTTCTACTTGTATTGAAGTATTAGTAGCATTACTAGTAAAATTTTCATGAAGGTTTTCTTCATATGAATGTTCTAAATATCATTGATATAACAAATTGCAATTCTTCTTGAGCTGAATAGAAATTCGCAAATCTTAAATTTGATTACTAAGTATTCTTAGACTTAGAGTTTGAATCTAAGTTATTAAAGGTTTTTCTTAAATTTTACTTTTTTTGTTTACTAAACTAAAGTATAGAAGTTTATAAGTTAGTCTCTATCCTAAGTCATATTTTTATGTAGTAAAAGGGTTACTTGAGGATAAGTAACATTTAATTTTGGAGGATTTTGATACACCTAAAAAATGTTTAATTTTTCATATGTTTTTAATGTCTATATTTGGTGATTTTCAATGATAATGTACTTTAAAGGAATGTATTTTGTATATTTTTGGTTTCAGGTACAGAAAATAGAGTTTTGGAGAAAAAAAAGCAAAAATGATGTAATTTGGAGTAAAAACAAGCAAGAAAGAAAATTTTGTCCTAACATATTTCGACGTCTTTCTATGTTAAATCTCTTTTACATTTCTCACATATTTTTGAATGAAATTACACTTTAAAGAAAAGTTATTTTTATGTTTATTTTGTAGATCTATCTGTTAGGAATGCAACGCAACTAAAACGGGGCGAAACGGAGCCAAAACGGGGCGAAACGGAACAAAATGATGGAGCTATGCAGGGTGGGCACAAGGTGCGCCAGAGCCGGAGCCGGCAGCGGCAAAGAGCAGAAATTGACGAGAAAATGGCACCGACAGCACCCGGGACGGTCATGGATCGATTTTTGGCGGGTTTTGATGTTTTAGAAGGCTCCCAAGTGATTCAAACACCTCAGGAAGCAATTCAATGAATCTAGACACTTTGATAAGACTCTTGAACGAAGAGGCATGTCTTTTGGATGAATAAATTTGTCTCTTGAAAAAAATGAGGGAATTTGTGTCTCTTTAAAAAAGAGGGTTTGGCACCTCTCATATGCATGTGTGTTTGTGTGAGGGTGTGTGTGAGTGAGAAAATGTGGAGAATATTTAGTGGTCTTAGAATAGTAGAAGTGTAGATTTCTACCTTTTTTGGAGAGATTAGTGAGGGGATTTTGAGAGAATTAATAAGTGAATGTTCTAGCATTGCATGGATTAGCGGGAAACTTTGTGGGAGAGATTTTCATTTTCCTTTCAAGGAGAAAAAACTAAGTATTATGTTCTTCATAATCTTATAATTTTGTAAACACTTATATAGTGGATTTGCTTTGATGTAATGAAGTTTTTTCGTTGTGTTTTGTGATGTGTTTCTCTTACTCTTTCTTCTTCTTAAAAAATAGTGGCATGAGAGAATTATGTCATTATTTTTCTTTTACTTTTCGTTTACAATGAGTAAGATTCATGTTTTTGATTTTGGGATGCATGCTTGAAGAAGTTTTAATTATAAATGTAATGGTTTTTACTTGCACTTCATTTATATTACAATAAAAGTCTGTTGTAGTGTTAAAATTCGTTGTAAATGCATTAAGACTCTAGAGGGCGGTGTAATTTTCAACAAAGTAGAACCACATTCAAATTACATGGATGGTGAAGTTCATGGGGATTTGATGCAAATAAATAGGGAAATATACTTTAATGTGCGTAGAATTAAAGATTTTAGGGTGATAGACTAAAATCTCTAATTCCGTTTTAGTGTTTAAAGAACTAAAGCGAGAGTTAACCTTCAGGGAGTGGGAGCTCTGGAGTGGGAGTCAGTATCCTCCTAGCCTAGCCACGGATTTAGGGACTAAACCTGATATTAGCCTATAATTTTCTATAACACTAAATCAAGGTAGAGAATTAAAATTGCTCCTACTTGGCACATATAATATTTAATGTATTTCATTCATTTACATTATCCAACTCACTACATAAGAATAGTAGTTTTGAAAATCTTAAAATTCTTCAAACCAATTCATCTAGAAAAGATTATCTTTAGAATTTAATATTTACATTTAGGAATAGTTACTATCCTTATATTTAAAATTCGCATTTAGGAGTAGTTGCTAGATAAAACACCATTTTAATCGACATTCCAAATTAAGGACTAATAGTAGTAAATTAGAATTTGACTATGGACATCTTTCATCGCTTCCTCGTGGGATCGATAATCGGGGCTTAATCAGAAAGTCCTATATTACTTGAGCGATACGTATACTTGCATTTATATCATTGTGACTATATAGAATATATAAAATTAAACATATAAAAAAGTCGCATCAATCACCACGTGGTCTACGATGAAACAAGAGATGTAATGTGAATACCTGTCAGCACATTATAGATGATATGTTTTGAGGCTTCATCACCACCAGCAACAATATCTATTGGTGGAGGAATACACTGTTGAGTTTGAGCAGCTTATTTTGAAGTGTGGGCTAGTGGTTTGTAAATACGGGATCTATGATCCCATGACCAATGGGACATTCTAACATCACTTTGGCTCTACATTATAGATCTTTTGATAGTTCAGAACAACCTTCAGGCTTCTTGAATAACTCTACCAATTTTTTTAATCTTATTGAGCGTGTTATACATGATTAGTATAACAGCTACAACAGGTTAGGCATCTGCTCTCTACAACAATCTCAAGGAAAATAATATTTATTAGCATTAAATATTCAAAGTCAAGTGATTTCGTTAAAGAGACACCCTTTTTTTAAAAAAATCATCAAATGTAGAAGAAGAAAATATATTTATCAAATTCACTAATGCAGAGCGAGACGCTTTCCCGCGAATGAGCCTTGATGTGGGAAGTCGGTGGTGCAGGCACGCCTATGCTCGACGTGAAAGCGCCATACCTGCTCGAGCGCAACAAATGTCGCATGTTGTTGGCTCGATCCAAGTGGTAGTAGGATCGGATGATCCTTCCTTGTGCATTGTTTTCTTTTATTTGGAGCGTGACCCCACTCTTCTTTACTCTAGACTATATATATGTTATTTGTTATGTTTTAGGTTAGTTTCATGTTTTGTTTAGAATAGCCACTAGCGTTCGTTCTTCTCCCTTTGAGGGATTGGGTGTGCTCCAATTGTATCTCTTTCTCGAGGTGGTGGTTATCTTCCCGACTCCTTTCGCATCTTCCCTAAAACGCTCATGGCCATCCTCTATCGCAAAAGTAGCACCGAATAACACTCATTTGTTGTTTTCCACTGCAGTTTTCTTATTCCAACCCTTCTTACTCGCTGNGGTGTGCTCCAATTGTATCTCTTTCTCGAGGTGGTGGTTATCTTCCCGACTCCTTTCGCATCTTCCCTAAAAAGCTCATGGCCATCCTCTATCGCAAAAGTAGCACCGAATAACACTCATTTGTTGTTTTTCACCACAGTCTCGCATAGCCACCCGTTGTTGTCCTGCAATCCCCCGCTTCGCCCCTCCGCTATCGACACCCAAAAAAATAGCAAATTGGTTGTTTTCCCATTACCCCCTAGCGGTTCCAGCCTTTCCAACTACGCCTCGCCGCTCTGCTTGCCACTTGCTGAACAAACCCTCCACTTCGGTGCCAATGCAATTCCAGTCCCTCCTTTTGCTATCCCAACCACCCCCAAGCATTTCAACCACCTACCTTCGCTGCACGACCACCTAGCCAACCACCACCACCCATAGATCGAACCCTAGTCTGAGTTTGTGTCATTTTTGTTGTAATGCCTCTTTCAAGTGTGTTTGATTATAANCGCCCCTCCGCTATCGACACCCAAAAAAATAGCAAATTGGTTGTTTTCCCATTACCCCCTAGCGGTTCCAGCTTTTCCCACTACGCCTCGCCGCTCTATTGCCACCCCACTTGCTGAACAAACCCTCCACTTCGGTGCCAATGCAATTCCAATCCCTCCTTTTGCTATCCCAATCACCCCCAAACGTTTCAACCACCTACCTCCGTTGCACGACCACCTAGCCAACCACCACCACCCATAGATCGAACCCTAGTGTGAATTGTGTAGTTTTTGTTGTAATGCCTCTTTCAAGTGTGTTTGATTGTATTCGTCTATTTGTTTTCAATAAAAATATTTATTTTTTATATTGAGGTTTAGGTTAAGTCCAGTATTATTTGGTATCAAAGCTACTTAACACTAATCCTATCCCAAGGTTTTTAGTATCTACTATACCCAAACCTATCTCCACCTAATATTTTTCTTTCTCACCCTACATTACCTTTACACACTTTTTTCCACCTCCAGCAGCCAAAACCTAATCATGTCACTAAGAAGATAATCGTAGGAAGTCTGGTTTAAGGGATACCATTTATGAAAATTCACAAAGAAGTTTTCTATGGAAGATATGAAGTGGGAAACCCACCAACTACAACAGAGGCTTGCCACCTTTCAGAAGGCAATCTGGATGGATCACTCGTAGCAACAATGGCGACTTGCTAGATCGAAGGAATGAGGTGAATCTCTTCCACCATGCGAATTCCAAAGAAGAAGAAACTTTCTCCCAAAGAAGTGACCTGAAATAATTGCAAAACCATAATTTTGAAGTAAAAGTGGATTTACCATTTTTCGACGGTCACATGAATCTAAACGAGTTCATTAAGTGACTCCAGACCACCTTGGAATGTGTCTTTGAACGTTAGGATGTCTCACTGGACAGAATTGTAAAGCTAGTCGTCAGCAAGTTAAAAAAGAGTGCATTATTTTGGTGGTAAAATTTGAAGTACCTATGCCAGCATGAGGGTAAAGACAAATTCACTACCTGATTTGAGATGAAACGGAAGATTTAGTGTCGATACCTACCATTCACTACAAACCAAATGTTCAACCCCAGTTTCAAAAATGGAGAGACATCATCATTAAGTGACCACCACATCTTAAAGCCAAGTTTCAACCCCCAGGATCTTACAACCAAAGTACAAGCAAGGGACAATGTAAGTCGACCCCACCAGAAAAGACACTAGTTCTGAATAAAAAATAGGTGGAGCCAACAAACAATCCAAAATTAATTATTGTCGGAAAGTATTTCAAGTGCCACAGAATTGGACATATTGAATCAGATTGCACAACAAGTGGAATGATATGTTTCACTGAACAGAGCGTTTTTGAAAATAGATAATGACACAGTAAACACTGAAAAAGGCGAGGACACAAAGAAGTATCAGCTTCCAATTGATAAGAAAAAGATGCACATAATTTCAGCAAAGCCCGTGAGAAATATTTCAGCTGAGTTGACCTTAACTGTTCTATAAGGTAGTGAGTCTGATTTAATGAGCATTCATGTAGAGTATGAGATTGTGGTGTCCGAGCTACCATTTTGCAAGCGTTGAAAGAAGGATCAGTAGGACTGACATTAAATGTCCAAAATGGTTTGAGGAGCCGATATCAAACACAGGACAACCCCAAATAAGAGAATTTCAAACTTTTCATATATATATAGGTCACTACTTGAGTTGCCCCGGTTGAGGGAGGTCCTATATGTCTGAGATGAGACTCTTTTGTGTCACTTTTGAAAGCCCATAGGAAGTCATTTGGTTATTAAAATTGGTTCAATGGTGTACCCCAACAGAGGATCAAATGAGATGAATGAACCACATTATTAGAAACCACCTCAAACTCTTTGTAGAAAAGAAAATTCTGCCTTGGGATCCAGATCCTTCCCCAGAAGAAGATGCTCTCCTAAGTGGTTACACGTCAATGTGGTCAAGCCTGCCAGAGCTATTGTTCCAGAGTTGACCCCTCCTGACAGCTTTGTTTATTAAATACATCCAACCAAGTATGAGTGGAAGAAGCAAATTACAAATTCAAGGACATGAGAGTTACTGTATGAAAATCTACATCAATATGCAGCTACAACTCAAATTGTGCTAAGAGAGGATGGACAGTTATTCTATCATGATGTGCTTTGAAATGACAACGCTTATATGACTTATCTGAAGTTTATGTCATTTCCGTTATCTGCAACTGGCCAACCTAAATTCATATTACGAGGAGACAGAAGCTTTGACGGATGAGGTTAAAGCTCCCCCATCCCCGGGAGATTGACGTAGAGCGAGACGCTTTCCTGCGAATGCGCCTTGATGCAGGAAGTCGGGGACGCTTTCCAGCGAATGTGCCTTGATGTCGGAAGTCGAAGATGCGCATGCCAATCAGCCTGGTCCAGATGGTAGAAGTATTGAGTGTTCCTTCCTTGCACACGATTCCCTCCTATTTTGAGTGGGCCCACTCCTCTTTATCCTAAAATTATCTATATGCTAGTTGTTATGTTTTAGGTTAGTTTTTTGAATGTTTTATTTAGTACAACCGCCAATGTCCGTTCTCCTCCCGTCAAGGGTTGTATCTGAAGAATTGAGTGAAGATCCGTTCATATCTTTCTCCCGGGTGGTGATTATCTTCCTAATCACCTTCCGCATCTTCCCCAAGATGCTCCCGACCATCACTCATCATTGCAGTCGCCCTAAACAACACTTGTTTGTTCTTTTTCACAACAGTTTTCCCATTCCAGTCATTCTTCATCATTGTCACCGTCCCGACAGCCGCCCTTTGTTGTCGTCGCTCGGAAAACAGCAAACTTGTTATTTTCCTACTATCCCCTAGCGGTTCCAGCCTTTCCCACTGCTTGCCACCCCACTTGCTGCCCCTGTTGACCAAGCCTTCCGCTTCCGTGCTAACAAGATTCCAGTCCCTCCTTTTGTTGTCACAACTACCTCCAGCCCATTTCAACCACCTACCTCTGCTCTTCGATCACCAAGCTGACCTCAACCCTCCAATGGATCGAGCCCTAAAATGAGTTTATATTATATTTGTTGTGATTTTCCTTTCAAGTGTGTTTAATTGTAACCGTTTATTTGCTTTTAGTAATCATATTTATTTTTCCTATCAAGGTTTCTGTTAAATCTAGTATCATTCATGTTGGAGGGGATCTTATAACTAATCAAGAAAACTACAATGATGTTTTTCATTTTCACTTCAAGCAACAATTTCTCAAAAATCTTAAGTAGATTATTTTATTCAACTAATAATCCTTCTATTCTACATATTATGGATTCTCCTACTGTATTGGATGAGATTAAAGCTACAAAATGTGCTTTAAGTGCTAACAAATCTCCTCATCCAGATGATTTTTCTATCAAGTTCTTTACGGATATGTAATACTATTAAGAAGGGTTTCATGAAGATGTTTGAGGATTTGTTCTTACTTAAGGGCTCGTTAGCAAGCTTAACTTCTGTGATCACTTAAATTATTCTTAAAAGAGATGTTGGTGAGAATCCTAAAGACTTAGAAACCTATTAAGCTCTTCAACGGAATCCTATGTCCCCAAACACGGCAAAAAGTAAACTGGTTAGCTTAAATGGTTTCACAATTATAACAATTAATAACAAAACATTTCATGAGCAGCCCTGAAAGAAATGTATCAGTAATTTTACAGGAATAAATAAAATTACTGAAAAAAAAATAATGTCATCTTCAGTAACAGTATGCATATGTAAAAACATGTCATATGCTTGAGAATTTGCGCAAATCTCTTAACTGAAGTATTTAATATAAGAAAGTGAACTCACAGTAACATTGGCATATGATTCCTTCATAGCACTCCCCAGGTCAACAATATGAACAATAGCTGACATGCTAGCATACGCCTGCATAAGAGAAACCATATTTTTTTCGCTAATTAAGATGAAAATTTTAAATTCAGTATATTTAAATATAGTGCAACTGCAACGTTCTTAAAAACAGAACAAATGTACAAAAGTGAGGAAGAATTAATGGCCAAAGCTATGCAGCAACATGGGTGCAGCTCTCCTTATTAAGTAATCAGTCGTTAGAATTAGCTGCGACCATATTGTTTAATGGTATAAATAGATCATTTGTACACTCTCCATGTACCAGAATGTTTAATTTTCTTAGTTCCAAATTAGCCTTGATCATTCTAAGTACCAAGAAATTTTCAAAGAGAAAAACTACAAAGGAATGCTTTCAAATTCTACCAAAACTCAACCCGCAAACAACCAAGAGATAAGTTGTGGTAGCATCCACTTGCAATAATTTATCAAAGAAAGATCCCAAATAGTATAAAATCGATTAGCTGAAACAGTACATGCATCCTTGAATAAGTCAAAGGACATACAACAGTTTAACTTTAGCATCGGATAGCCACAAATATATAGGAACACCATGAAATAAATCTAATGTAATTTATTTGTAAAGATAACCTTATAATAATATGACAAAAGTTAAAAAGCTCAATAAAGAAATCAACAAACTAGCGCAAGTCTGTCATGGATTTGCAAATAATCTCAATAAAGAAATCAACAAACTAGCGCAAGTCTGTCATGGATTTGCAAATAATCTCCAAATTATGATGGACCAAAAAAATTTGCCAATTTTCTTTAACAAAGTGGACTTGCTAGCATGGTAATATTATCATCAGTGAAAATAAGCGTGAGTTTGTAATGAGAAGTGGATGGCATATTCTGTTGAAGAGGATATCAATCTTGCAAAAAAAAAAATAAAGGAAATGGTTAGTATAAGGATGTTGAAAATATATGAAGTTTAGGAGCAAACAAATGGTAGTTGATAACCTAAGTATAAGAGCAATCAAAGAGAAGGCATCACAATGCAGGATCACCAGATGAGCAGGTGATGGAGTTCAAATAGGATGGAAAGATGGATTGAGAGGCTACCAGGAGAGGAATTGAAAGAGCGCAATGTCAAATAATAAAGAAGGAACAGGAATTCATATGCCACAAGAGAAAGGAAAAACCTAATTAGAACAACAAGGCCGTTGCCCTAACTGTCGAGATAGTGGATGAAATGAGGTCAAGAGAAACATGAGCTCAAAGGACAAATTGACATCGATGCCAAGTGACATCAACCTTAGTGAGAAGACACAATAGCCAGGCATAAACCACAAGAGGTCGCAAGGGACTCAGCGCAATGTGAGGAGCACAAAGTGTGCCTCGCAGGAAGACGCAAGAGCTAGGTAGGAAATGGACCGTGCTAGAAGGCACTGAAGTGTTGAGTATAGGACATCAAGGGGAATTGGGTTAGCATAGGAAGAAATTAATATAAGATTCCTTACTGAGAAGTAATGGTTTAAAATGCGATGTATGGCAAAATAAAATATGATAAGAAACATTCATAGGTTTCGCAATGAAGGCGTAATCTACTAATGCAAATAAATAGGAAAAATAAAATAGCAGTGATTCATGACCAAGCAAACTAATTAACACAAGCAGTTATATGCCACTTAAATTGGTCAACAGCAAATTAAAGAACTCAAATCAACGTGAATCAGCAATTGATCTCCAAGGAATAACTAATCACAAGAATTCAAGACCATACAAGAACCATACTAGATTTAAAGTACATGAACAGAACTAAATTCCAAACATATGCAGAACTGAAACAACAAAATCACTACTTCAAAGAAGTACAAGTGGCAAAGAAATTTTTTTCAATAGAAAAAATCTATATAAATGTATCTCCTCAGGGAAGTTCTAGTTGCTTTCTATAGAGTTCATAAAGAAATATAACTATCTATAAGTCGGCCATTACCTTATCAACCATAGGGGGGTGCTTGGTAGCACACTTCTAAGAGGTTTTGGCCCAATATTTAACCTAAATCCAGCTGAACGCAAATATGAGGGATGTTAAATCCCAGCCTCCCATAAATCCGAAATTCTCACCGTTTCGATCTAAATCCCGAATTTACTAAATCTGCAGATTCAGCAGATTTAAAAAATTATGAAAGAAAATAAAGGAGCGAGCTACAGTGTCCGCATAGATACTCTCATCACACAGTGCCCCGAAGCCCTACTTAGGGGAGGAGGTCGACGTGGTCCTACCATCTTGCCTTTGTTGCCCTCTGTCAAACGCTGCCCCATCCTCGATTTCAAAGAAAAGGTTAGCACGTCGTCTACATTTTTTTACTTCGAAAAAAAGGTTAGCATGTCTGCTATTTTATTCTTTCGAGTCACAAATTTTATTGCAGCTCTGTTGCCCAATAATAGTTATTGTTCTTCTGTTTATCATCTTCCAACCGCATACACAAGTTTGCTTATTTCTGTAAAAAGTAATGTTACACATCAATCGTAAATAGTTGTTCAATGGTTGTTGGTGGTTTGTAGATCCCTTCAATTTTAAATAATGATCCAATAAAATGTAGTTTTTTCAAGCTTACAGGTTATTGTTTTATCTTAGGAAAGCACTTTCAGTTCAGACAAAACATTTTAGGTTCATTGTTCTGATTTTAATACTCCAACTCTAGAAGTACTTTGCCGAATTTTCTATTTCTCTTTTGGTTGTCTCTTGATAACATAATTCTTTGATGAGCCTAAATGAGGTTGAATTTATTTCATTCTAAACTTTTTTATTGCATTCATCAACAAAATGCTGAAAAAGTTTCCTTCTGAATTCCTTTCAAAAATTTGATGAACAATGAATAACTACACTATTTTGATGAATGTTAGTTAGGACACAGTCGTTTGTAATTTTTGAAGTATGCTCGTTTTAAGGAAAGGAGTGCAACAGGGTTCATCTAGAAAGCAATTGAAGATGCTAGATTTGTCTATTGAATGTCTTTTTATTAGCAGTTCAAGCTTGTGACCTGATCTTTTACTCCTAACGTGGAAAACTAATGAGGATTTGTTATGGAGATCATTATGCAAATTTAACTATATTTAGAAATAGGTCTAGAGATGTATTAAACAATATACTTATTAGGAAATGTATTTCTTGGATTAATATTTTTATGTATTTTTAAGATGGAATTTGCCCGGTAGGCATGATGGTGCAAACATATTTGGTAATGAGTTTTGATCATTTTTTCTTAATAAGTTACTTAGAAATAGGTCTAGAGATGTACAACAACAACAACAAAAACAACAAAGCCTTAATCCCACTACGTGGGGTCGGCCATATGAATAAGAAACAACAACAACAACAAAGCCTTAATCCCACTACGTGGGGTCGGCTACATGAATCCTTTTTCACAACAACAACAACAAAGCCTTAAGCCCACTACGTGGGGTCGGCCACATGAATCCTTTTTCTCTAACAACAACAAAGCCTTAATCCCACTACGTGGGGTCGGCCACATGAATCCTTTTTCTCCATGCAACAACAACAAAGCCTTACTCCCACTACGTAGGGTCGGCTACATGAATCCTTTTTCTCCATTGAACAACAAAGCCTTAATCCCTCTACGTGGGGCCGGCCACATGAATCCTTTTTCTCTATTGCGTCTTTGAACAAAAACAACAACAACAAAGCCTTAATCCCACTAATGGGGTTGGCTACATGAATCATTTTTCTCCATTGAGTCAACAACAACAAAGCCTTAATCCCACTGTGTGGGGTCGGCTACATGAATCCTTTTTCTCCATTGTGTCCTATTTAGGTCATAATTTTCATTTAGTTCTAGTAAATTAAGATCATTTTTAATACAATAAGCCCAAGTCTTCCTAGTTTACATCTGCCTTTCTTAACACAAGTCGAATCTAAAACATCTACTCCCCTAATTGATGTTTAATGTGACCAAACCATCTAAGACGACTTTCTCTAATTTTGTCCGTCACAGGAGCTACACCAACCTTATCACGGATATATTCATTTCGCATTTTGTCTCTAAGTGTAAGCCACTCATCCACCTAATCATTCTCACCTCGGCAACACTTAACTTATTATATATGCTTCTCTTTTAAATAGGTCTAGAGATGTATTAAAAAAAAATTAGTGTCATTTTATTTTATAATAATAATTGGTAGATTTTTTTTTCTTCTATAGATATTTGTTGATTTTGAAACGATATGGCATCTACAAGTTTCATTACACTTTTAGATTTAACACTATTGATCATTGCGATGATCATCATAGTCATCATTCTTATCCTTGCTATAAAATTAATTTTATTGATTCCTAGTCCCCATGTATACTTGTTTAGTAACATAGTAGGTGTCAAAATACTTTTGGGCATATTTTTCAGTTGTTTTTCAATCCAAGTTATCTCTGTTTTTCCTTTTTTTTTTCTCATCTACTTCTACATTAATTTTATGCAATCATAGTATTGTTTTATCATGTGATATTCTTATATATTTCAAACTCACTTATGTCTATTTCCCAATCTTGTTCTTCAATATTTGTTGTTCCTTATGATAAATCGATGTAATTATTTCTTAGTTTATCTTTTCTAGTTTTGCTAATGTGCATCCATCCAAACTTTCTTAGTCCTTTTCAAGCTCAATTTGTTTATCTATGATTTATTTATTGTCCAATTTTGGAATCCATACAACATAGTTGGCATAATTACAATGGTCAGGGATAACTTTTTGCTAGCAAATATTTATTTATTTTAAAGTGATGTGAAATCTATCAATTTTTTGATAAATTTAAATTCAACTCTATTGATTAGTGATGATCATCATTACGGTCAAAAGTCGTCATTCTTATCTCAACCATACAATCAACCTGATAAATTTTTATTCTCCATTTTTTTCTTGTTTAATGCCACATAAGGTGCCATAAAACTATTTTGCATATTTTTTTCACATGTTTTTTGCCGTTCTTCCACATCAATTTTATCCCCCCATGATATTGGTACAGCTTGTACTTTTGTAATTCATTTCTAAATCACCAAAGTTTATTTTCCCATCTCTTATTTGCATTAGTTGTTGCTCTCATCAGTTTCTAGATGTAACCATACCACGGTGCAGACTTCTTAATTTTGCTATATATCTATCTTCATTTCTTAGCTCTTTCATGATTAATTTTTTTATCAATAATTTATTTATTGCTCGTACTTAGATTCATGCATCATAATTGACTTAATTATGGTTTTGTAAAATTTTATTTTCCCCTTATATTGTATATTTGGAATAGTTTTTAACAGAATTTTTTTAATTGCTCCAATGTTTGGTAGGTTATAGAGAAATGACATTGTTAGAGATCAATATATTTTCATTTAAATTCTTTTCCTTTTTTATTTGTTTGCAATGCCTTGATGTTTTTTATCAAATGCTTGTCTGGCTTAAAATGAATCAGCAACCAATAGTGCTCCACCGTATATAGTGCAAATCAAGTTATATGGGTCAAATTTGTGATCCACAAATGCCAAGTCAAACATCTACAAGAAAAACAACTTGATACGCCTAACTTCCTAGTTATCATTCAATAGATAGACAATTAAATTTTATTTTAGAAATAGCTTACAAGGCTGTTGGTAGCCTAGTTCAACATCTCAAGGAAGTAACATCTCAGGCAAGTAGCAATGATAGACTTGCTTGTAAAATAGAATAGAAGAACATGTCAAACTATCGAAATAATGACATAGTGGCATCTTTAAGCATGTTAAAAACAAAAGATGATGAACTTTCCTAAGAAAAGCCTAACATTGGTCTAGCAAAAGCCAGCATGTGGAAAATAAAATTAAATAACTGATGAAAAGGTACAACTTACAAGAAGGCGTTTATTAGGTGAAAGTGATGTATCAGTAATCGTCCAGTGTAAACTTTTTGCTGCAATATTTTTCAGCACTTTCCAATGATTCTCCACATCATATACTCTAATATCACTTCCCTAAAAGATAATATCATGCGGTAATGTTAAACATGATATCACACATCCTTTAAGTTCTAACTGTAGACAAAAGGATAATCAGAATAAGTATATTACACATAAAACTTTAAAAAAAATCATAATAAGATCATAATACCTGAAATCCCGCAACTAGCAGTGAACCATCATCAGAGAACTGAGAGACATATGCTCGTGAATCCATACTATCAATAAACCAGGGACCATTGGCAGGTAAATACCGCCCAAGAGCATAAGAGCAATCAGCTAAGGCAAATCTACCCATGGCTTCTCTCCCAGATAGCATTCTAACTATTGGGATGGGTAGCTTTTGCCTGGGATATGTTGCCCTCCGCATGTTTTCAGTGGGTTCTGTTCTGAGCTTAGTAAGCTGAGAGATCTCCTCATCAATAGTGAAATTTTTATCCGAGAACACAACATTATTCTTATCTTCATGCATCTTGAACCACCCATTAGCCACTGTTACCAGAAAATAGAAAGAAGTCATTAGTTACGAGCTCCATCAATTAAACATTAACAAACTGCAACATTTAATCACTTAAACTAAACTCAAACACATAATCAAAGGCATAGACTGTTGAGGAAGGTGTAGACCCGGTCCACTTCCTATTACGGCAGATTCTTTGATAAATTGATTCTAATTTATCTGCTCTTAATTCTTTTCCCTATGTATTTTATTCTCTGCCATAGCTTGTTGATTCCTAATTTTTATTTAAAGCAGTTGCCTTCTATTGACAGGAAGAATTAAGGAAAACTTAATTAATTAA
>JXCR01054065.1:3491-14222 GCA_002079205.1 Phalaenopsis hybrid cultivar | reverse complement strand
TATATATATATATATATATATATATATAGTGTGTGTGTGTGTGTGTGTGTGTGTGTGTGTGTGTGTGCATCTCTACCACCGCCCCTGACAGGCACTAAATGTTAAATTCGTCTGAGCCAAAATTTTTAAAGCCTGAACTTTGTTGTGGAGATTCGAGTGTTCAAACTCTTTTAAAGTGTGAATTTTGTGCGTTGCCATGTACAACTTAATAATTTGATATTTTTTTTAATACTATTTATTTGCTTTATTTTGTAGTTTTCGAACTTTAGTTTGTTTGGATCATTCTTATGTTGATGTTGCCTTTAAGAGCGACATTTGCTCTCTGTGTTCTTATTTTGTTTGTGTTTGGGTATTTAATTACAATTAATGTGGATCAAGGCTTCATTTAGGATGACCGATGATATTTCTATAAAAGATGACATGTGAATTGCCATGCAAATTAGGGTTGGGTTGGTTTTTTTAATCAACTTTTTCATGTGATCTTGTTATTGATTTTCTGTTGCTTTACATGTTTGCCCTCTGCTGTTATTTTCATCTTTTTTTGTGTTCATCTATGAGATTTGTTATGTCATTAATCGCTGTACTACACATGAATGGAAAAATCATTTTGAAGTGTGATTGGACTTGTGGGGGAATCCAATTCTAATTTTTGTGATGCTTATAAATAGCTTAATTTGTGGTACATTATTTGACATTTGCTTTATAAAATTTTATATTTTCTTCCCTCTCGTATGTTTAAATGGATATTGATTTCTTTGAGTTTGGTGCAAACTATCAATTTTTTGGGGAAGTCATCCTGTATTGTTATGAGATTTTTGAGTTGTGTTTGGTGGTCTCTTATCTTGTTTTTCCTTCTGCATAATTCCCTGATGGTTTACGCCAGTCATTTTAGTCAAAATTGTTACAATCAGCTTTATTCTTGTTTTGCGATCCTGATTAAGGTGCACATTTTTATGGTTTTATATTTTACATTGAATTTTCTTAATATGGATGACCATTGTATTGTATTTTTGTGCCGATTTCTCATTTTTTTTTGGTCTGCATCAAAAGAAGATAAATGTTTGTATTAATTGGTGATCCTTGGAAGTGCAAAATTAATATCGGACTTGTGTGTTTTTATATCATCATTTAGTTTCATTAGGAGCTGTAGATCCTATGTTTTCATACACCATTTTAATATTTATTGTGTAGGCTAATTGTGTAACTCTGCATATCTGGCACGAATGAAGCATTGGTTTGTATTTTTAGCATATCATACTTCTTAAGTAAGTGGAATTTGCTCTAATTGTTAGCTTAAACGATTAATTAGACATTAGAGTATTTTGTAGATTTGGGTTGTGCTAGAAAGATTATTTTCCATTTATCTAGCCATTGAGAACTTGTGAGATTGTTATTTTCTTCTACTTAGCATGAAATGAGTTTAGATTGTGTAGGAACTAGTCTAATTTTATGATGCATGGGAGGCTCCTTTACTATACATGCATATGTGATTATTACCATCTTAAAATTTATGCATTTCATTTAATACTTTATTTATGAAGAAATATGTATTATTAAATTTTTTCTGGATCACAGTCCATCAAATCTGAGTGGGTTATCGTGTGATCATCTAAAAATGACTTGAATCATCTAGTCTTTGAGATATTTGTAATCTCCATATATGTAGCTATAAATTTTTTATAGGATTGATAATGATAGTTTGAATTCATGTTTTTGCTGTAATCGGATGTCGGCAAATTTAATGTTGGAATGATTTATAATTTCTTTTCGATGAAGAAAGAATGGACCAATTTTTAATATAATGAACTATTTTTATCGTCGCATTAGTAAAATGATAGTTGAAGAAGCATTAAAAAAAAAGAATGCGTGAAAAATCAGTAGGACCTAATGATATTCTAATAAAGTGTCGAAATTTTTAAGTTAATTAAGAATTTCTTGGTTTACTAATTTTTTTAAAATTATCTTAGAAACTAAAAATATGCTTGATTGGAAAATGAATATTTTGGTCCCCATTTCTAGAACAAAACGTATGCACAATAGTGTGCAAATTATATAGGAATTAAGCTAATGCCATACATTAAAATTATGAGAAAGTGTAATTGAACATATGTTAAGATGTAATATAAAGATTTCTCAAAATCAGTTTGTATTTATGCCCGAGAAGTCTATGATGGAAGCTATTTATTGGGAAGTTTGATGGAGAAGTATGGAAAGTATGGATGATCTGCATACAATTTTCGTTGGTTCAGAAGAAAATTTATGATAATGTTCCAAGAGAAGTGCTTTGGAGAGTTATAGAAAAAAAGATATTGATATGACTTATATTAAACTCATTAAAGATATGTATAATAAAGCTATTACTTGTGTTAGAACAAATAGATGATTAACCAAATAGTTTCCTATTTCAGTTTGATTGCATCAGGGATCGGCTTTAAGCCCATATTTTTTTGCTTCAATTATGGATGTTCTTACTGGACATTTATAGGAGGATGTACCATGGCGTATGCTTTTTGATCACGATAGTTTTCTTATGAATAAGACTAAAGAAAGAGTTCAGGAAAATTTTGAGTTATAGAGGTTAATTTTAGAATCTTAATGCTTTTGTTTGAGTAGATCTAAAATTGAATACATGGATGTAATTTTAGTAGTAGATCTTGTGGCAGGGTTGTAACAATTGGTAATCAAGTCATTAAAAGGAGTGAACATTTTAGATATGACAGGTCTATTGTTCAAAGTGATGATGATATAGATAGAGATATTATTAGTAGAATTCAAGTTGGATGGTTGAAGTGGAGGAATGCATCGGGCCTATTGTGTGATAGAAAAGTACCGCTTAGACCTAAAAGGAAAATTTTATTAGATGATGGTGAGATTTGCAATGCTTTATGGCGTAAAATGTTGGCCTATAAAAGAGAAGCATAAAACTAAGTGTTGCTAAGCCTGATAATGCTTAGGTGGATGAGTGACTTTACATTTAGAGACAAAATGCACAATGAATGTATCCTTGAAAGTGGTTGTGTAGCTCCAATGGCAGATAAGATTAAAGAGAGTTGTCTTAGATGGTTTGGTCACATTAAAATCGATCTTCTGATAACTCAGTTAGGAGAGTAGATGTTTTAGATTTGAATTATGTTAAGAAAGGTAGAGGTAGACCTAAAAAAAATTGGGCATGTTGTATAAAATGATTTTAATTTATTAAAATTAATTGAAAATATAACACTCAATAGGACATAATGGAGAAAAGATTCTTGTAGCCGACACCACCTAATGGGATAAAGGCTTGTTGCTGTTGTCTAAAGTTGATATTAAGTTTGTAAACGAGTTGAGTTGAGTCAAGCTCGAGCCACCTCTTTCTCTAGCTTGAGCTTAGTTAATTAATTGAATTTTGTTTTGAGCTTCAGCTTGAGCTGAAGCTCAATTATATTAGTTCAAATTGGCTCATTTTGAAGTTAATTTTGATTTGATTTGCTGTAATAAATTAATAAAAATAATGAGAAATTAGAGCAAAAATTAAATGAGCCAAGTGTATTAATTAGAATATATTTTAAGTGTATTTTATATTAATATTTTTAAATGAGCCAAGTCATAAGCTAGCAAGTCAAGAACTATTCAATCTTGGCTCGGCAGGATAGATATTTAGCATGTTTTGTTTGTGAATTTTGATTTCTTCAACATTCAAAAGGCAGAGTTCAATAGTTTTATTAGATTTGCCAATTATTTTCTTTGAGGCCACATCTTGAGATTCAGTATGAGGAGAGAATTTAGTAACACGTTATGTTGTTTTGTTCCAATTCTCATTATTTGAGACATATTTGTAGGGAATTTTTATTATGTAGTTTTAAAATAGAGATTTATTTTGTGAAATAAGATCCTCTATCACATATTCATGTGCTTCTGAGTCTTTGATTAAGGATTACATTTTCTCAATTTTCTGAATTAAAATGCATTCAAAATTTTTCTTCTTTTGAGTTGTTGATCTAGTGCTTGTTTTCGGTGTGGTCGGATTTATCTGTAGTTGGTTAAACATCTTTTGTAGTATATCAGTTTACTCTTGGTTTTATGAATACCGTGTTAGTTTTTGAGAATCTCTGTTAGTTGTAGGGGAACCAAAATCTCATTTTTAAAGTTTTTAATCAACAAATCTCCCTTGTTTCTGATGTTTTTCTTTTGTATTTTTAGATCTTAACACATCGTGCCATGGCATTTTTTTTCTTTGTAAACTTGTCATTGAAGGTAAGCATATCCTTTAGAAGTGAGTGCCAACTTTTAGGGTAAGTTGGTACTTCTTTGTTTTCTGTGAGGATTTTTTGCAATTTTCTTCTCTTCAAACTTCCTATAACAGTATCTAATTATTCGGAAGGTATTTCTCCCAAATATCTCACCTCAAAAATTTTTCAAGATTTTTATTTTGTTTGAGAAAGAATTATGATATTTTCTCTCTAACCAATTTACCACGCTTAATTGCAAGCCGGCGTCATTTTTAATTATGCTCTTCGAAGGCATCCAATTGCTTCCAATAACGACTAAGGGTGATGTATTATGTAGCAAAGTAATTCCCATTTAGGTCATGTAGGGTAATCTTTTCCTTTGTTCTCATACTCATGCAATACATTATAACTTCTCTAGTTGGCTTTAGTTTTGCAATTCTCACTGGGTGCTTTCTAGCATAAATTTTCTTTGTGCCATAGATGCCATAAATTTGGCATCTATGCTTAACAAAATCCTCATTATCATACAGTTTATTGGGTCTATTTTAACTAGTCATGTCTTGATGAATTTTACCTCATAATTGTATTAAAAATCATCAGAAAAATTCATCATGATGATTCGAATCAATCTCCAATTCATGTGAGTGAAATTGATTAGTTTCTAGAGTGTTTTGCTCCTTGAGGTTATTGTATTCTTACCAAATCTGATTTGCTTCTTTATTGGCTAATATTAAGCCACATATTTAGTTGATACATTGAAATAATCTTAAACTTCGATACCGAATATAATGTATAGGATGCCAGGGTTTTTATTGTTTTCTGACAACTAAAATAATGAATTGATTCAATCACACAAACCCAAGGTTCACAGTTAACTGGTCGCAAATTAGAACAAATATTTTTCTTTTAATGCAAGCCAAAAAGAGTTAAAATCCTCATATACGATAATTTATAAAAAATAGGGCAATTTGATCAGAACTAACTTTGTAATTAAAATAACTGGTAAGAATTCTGATTAAACTTAATTACAGGCAATATAAGCATTACGATTACAGTAGTAAATTAATTAGGGAATAATTACTGTTTTTGCATCGATATAAGGAGATGCATTCTCTCAAATTCTCTGGTGACCACTTGCACTATTACACTCAGAATAATTCATATTTAGGCAACACTTAAGCTCAGGTAGGAATGTCGAGAGTTCTGAGAACCATAGAGCTTCTGAAGTAATATTAGCAAATCTTTGAATGTCAGTTGCACTTCTCAGTGCATCATCTTGTATTTTGACAAGTATAAACTTAGATGTTTGCATCAACATGTATCATCTCATGTCATATAACCCAACTAAATTGTTTTCTTTTCAGAAGTCTAAACTTTAATGTTTGTACAACATGTTTCATTGCATGGCAAGTTGACAGAAGTTGTTTTTTTTTTTTTACTTTTGGGTCTTAGTTAATATTTTACTTGCAGCTGATTTTGAAAACTTTATTAGTATCGAATTATTTTCTTTGGATGAATTTCAAGATAGAAGTTGTATTATATATCTGTTTTTCTTGCTCACACTAATTGGGTGTCTAGGTTCAAATTTTGCATGCTGCTGTAGGAAAATATTTTTATGCGAATAATGCTTTACTTTCTTTATTTCTGATTGAAGAATATTGTACAAGCTAAGCTGCATGAAGCGGCTATAAAATAAGCTATGTTGAATGGATTGAATATTTGGAAACTAAGAAATATCTTGCAATTAGTGTGAAAATTTTGAGAAAGCTAAAATAGATGGACCGTGAATGTTGGCAAAGTAGGATGCAAAGTGGTTATACTAAATAGCCATTGGAGTGGCACTTTATAAAAGGCTTGGTTATGTTTAATAGAATTTGGTAGCTTGGGGATCTACAATGGAATAGCCATTGGAGTGGCACTTTATAAAAGGCTTGGTTATGTTTAATAGAATTTGGTAGCTTGGGGATCTACAATGGTTGTTGGAGATGTAATCAATAATGCATAGAGATTTGATTAATGTCAGAAGCATAGGAAATAATTTGTTACACCTAATAAATACCTTTTTTACTCTTTAAGTGTAAAGACATATGGGCGACTAGCGAGCCAACCTTTACTTAAAATTAAGGATTTCAATTTCAACTTAAACTAGTTGAGTTCAAGCATAAATTGATTGATTGAATTGACTTTCGCGTTAGGTCAAGCTAACTCTGTTGGTTTTAAAAAAATATATATTTTTTTAATTAGGTTTATATAAATGTCTATTTATGTGTGTTTAATCGAGCGCATGACAAGCTACTTGTGGCTTGGCTTGATTAAAGCACTTTCACGACCGTTTGTTTAACTAATATTATTTTATAACTGTTTTTATTGATTCAAACTAGTAGGATGTCTATGTTCAAATGCTGCATCCTGCTGCAGGAAAATATTTTTATTTGAATAATGCTGACTTTCTTTATTTCTGATTGAAGAATATTGTGGAGTCTAAGGTGAATGAAACGGCTTTAAAATAAGCTATGTTGAATGGATTGGGTAATTGGAAACTAAGAAATATGTTGCAATTAGTGAAAATTTTGATAAAGCTGAAATAGATGGACTATGAAGGTTGGTAGTAGGATGCGAAGTGGTTATAGTAAATAGCCCTTGGAGTAGCACTTTGCTGAAGGCTTGGTTTAATAGAATTAGGCAGCTTGGGGATCTACAATGGTTGTTGGAGATGTAATCAATAATGCAAAGAGATTTGATTAATGTGAGAAGCATAGGAAAGAATTTGTTAGCCCTAATGTGTACAACGTTGTAGTCATTAAGTGTAAAAACATGTGGGAGACTAGCGAGCTAACCTTTACTTGGAATTGAGGATTTTAATTTCTACTTGAACTAGTTGAATTCAAGCATAAAATAATTGATTGAATTGACTTTTAGGTTAGGTTAAGGTAACTCTGTTAGTTTTAAAATTTTTATTTTTTTTAATAGGTTTATATAAATATCTATTCATGTGTGTTTAACCAAGCATTCAACAAGTTATTTGTGGCTTGGGCCGATTAAATCACATTCATGATCACTTGATTAACTAATATAGTAAACTTGAACACTTTCTAACTACTTGATTGTTAAATATATGAGTTTGAACAAAATGTTGCTCAATTCATGTAAGCTTATGAACAATATCATTTAAAACTCGTGAACAAGCTCATTAAAAAAGTTTGATTAAGGCTTTTTTGTGAACAATATCATTTTAATGTTTTTCTTTTAAGGCTCAACAAGTTCAGTTTTATAGAAGGCTCATTTATTTTTTCAATTGCTCATATAAAACTCGATCAAGGCTCATTTATTTTGTTAAATGAGTTGCTTGTTAGTAAACTCGATAATCCTAATGTGAATCAGGCTTGAATCAAGCTCCAGCCAAGTTCTGAGAGTGTTTACAAATGAGCTTGAGTTCGAAGATGCCAAAACTTGGCTCTGCTCGATTCATTTAGNATAGTAAATAGCCCTTGGAGTAGCACTTTGCTGAAATCTTGGTTTATTAGAATTAGGTGGCTTGGGGATCTACAATGGTTGTTGGAGATGTAATCAATAATGCAAAGAGATTTGATTAATGTGAGAAGCATAGGAAAGAATTTGTTAGCCCTAATGTGTACAACGTTGTAGTCATTAAGTGTAAAAACATGTGGGAGACTAGCGAGCTAACCTTTACTTGGAATTGAGGATTTTAATTTCTACTTGAACTAGTTGAATTCAAGCATAAAATAATTGATTGAATTGACTTTTAGGTTAGGTTAAGGTAACTCTGTTAGTTTTAAAATTTTTATTTTTTTTAATAGGTTTATATAAATATCTATTCATGTGTGTTTAACCAAGCATTCAACAAGTTATTTGTGGCTTGGGCCGATTAAATCACATTCATGATCGCTTGATTAACTAATATAGTAAACTTGAACACTTTCTAACTACTTGATTGTTAAATAAATGAGCTTGAACAAAATGTTGCTCAATTCATGTAAGATCATGAACAATATCATTTAAAACTCGTGAACAAGCTCATTAAAAAAGTTTGATTAAGGCTTTTTTGTGAACAATATCATTTTAATGTTTTTCTTTTAAGGCTCAACAAGTTTAGTTTTATAGAAGGCTCATTTATTTTTTTCAATTGCTCATATAAAGCTCGATCAAGGCTCATTTATTTTTTCAATTGCTCATATAAAACTCGATCAAGGCTCATTTATTTTGTTAAATGTGTTGCTTGTTAATAAACTCGATAATCCTAATGTGAATCAGGCTTGAATCAAGCTCCAGCCGAGCTCTAAGAGTGTTTACAAATGAGCTTGAGTTCGAAGATGCTAAAACTTGGCTCTGCTCGGTTCATTTAGAATCCCATATATATATATATATATAAAAAGTGAAAGTTAATATTTATTTGAATCAAACTAATTTTGAATGAGCAGTTCTCGAATTGAAGCAATCTGATTTTGTGTTGCTTGTCTGCTTGATATTCAAGCTTTTGGTGAGTAATTCTGAGAGGCTGTTTTGGAACATTTGAGAATTCTATCATAAATGCTTGTTCAAACTTGGTAAGATAAGGTACGAAAAGATGTTTTTGGAGCAATAGCCAATACCTATTCAATGCTAGGTTTTGGACAAAAGATTTTGTCTTTTGGGTATGTAGGATGGAGAGTAAAAGGTTCACAAATAAGATAATGATGGGATAGTTTGGGTGCGCATGATGGAGGGTAAAAGATTTATAAAGACAGACTAGTATGAAACACATGGGAAAGAAATATATAGTTCAAGTTCTTACAGCTTTAGAGCTTTGAATTGTAAATGCACCTGTGAACCAAAATCATTTGTTTATTTACTAATAAACAATATGATTGTAAAGTTCTTTGGTTGTTAATGCATAATTTATCTTTGTAATGCATGTTTAGTTTTAAGTTAAATTTTTGTATCTTATTCTTTGTTTATACCTCATAGCTTTGCTTCTTTGGCACAAGTTATCTTGGATGTGTTTTCTCAGGGAGCCGAGAGGTTTTGGTTTTGTTAAGTATCGATATCCTGAAGATGCAGCTGAAGCAAAGCTCCAGATGAATCATCAAATTATCGGAGGGCGTGAAATTTCTATTGTATTTGCTGAAGAAAATCGAAAAACACCACAGGATATGCGAGTGAGTGCTCGTATAAGGTATGTTTTTTTTTATTTCTTCTGAAAGGCACTCTTTTCTAGCAAATAAAATAGCAGCTTACCCCCATTTTTGGCCAGCAGTGGAAGATATAATGGTTACAGTAGAGGACGTTCTCCACCAAGATCACCAAGGCGTCGTTACCGATGTAAGTTTTTAAACAAATATCACTATAGAATTTAAGATTTGTTTTTTCCCCCTCAAGTAATTACTCATAAATATGGCTCCTTATGCTAATGTTTCTGTTTTCTCCTCGGCAGCATATTCACGGTCCTTATCTCCAAGGCACGATTCAAGGTTTGATGCTATTTCTTAATGTTTTCTCGTTTATGTATATTACTATATAGTTTTATGCTTCAGGAAAATGATGGGGAGTTTTCTCTGTGTTAGTCTTTCCATAAGCATGCTTGTGTTTATATATGTTTACATCTCCAACCAGAATCAGATGCAATGTGATTTGGTACATTTCCCCATATGTTTTGTGTTTTTTTCAGATCCATGTGCCTTTACTCTGTTCTGATGATTTTTGCATTGGTTCTTCATTAACCCCTTTTTGCAATAAAATGTAAAATTAAATTTGATAAGCGGATGATGCCACATTAGTTCCGTGCTTTATCTAATAACTCGTGCTTTAGGTTTTTCTTCAACGTTACTTTTGGTATAACAGATAATAAAGGCCTCTCATAGAAGACTTGATGCGTTTAATTTCTAGCTGGAAGATGTGGATGATCTTTTACGGATAATGTGGTCATCAGTTTATTTGCTTTGCTATAAATATTTTGCAGCTGCTGATTATATTATATACTTATTTTTAGCTCTCCAGTGACCTTTTGTCATAAATTTACTTTCAATTTCTCAGTCAATTATTATGATTTTGATTCAAGTTCATCAATTCTATGAAAGAACACGTGCCATTTTAGTTTTGGTATGCCTGTTTTCATATGTTTGTTTTTATTTGAAAACTCATTATAAAGATTTTATTTAAACTAACGTGAATATCTTTACTCTTTTTTATTTTTTTTTCATTTTGATTACCTTGATGCTATGGGGTTGGAACCATGAAACTCTTGGTATCATTCCTTGTTTATAAGGTATTTTGATTAATTTTTTAGTGGCATTTTCTATCCTCAATTAAATGTGCTAAGAAGAAAAGTTTTACAAAGGATTGCTGTACATGTGTTTGTCTCCTGCTTTACGGTCACCGTTGAAATGGATTTGATTAACTTGGCGGTGTTACTCATGCAGATCATTATATTGAAAAAAGTTAAAGAATGATTGGATTGTAAAGACTTAAAAGTGATAGAGAGATCCAAAGTTTTTGCCCCTTAGTTTCCCATCTTGTGAAGCTATCC
>JXCR01054059.1:12641-26231 GCA_002079205.1 Phalaenopsis hybrid cultivar | reverse complement strand
TTCACAATTCTCTCCCTCTTTGCACCCAAAGCTGACCTTCGCTAGCTTTTGAGGATCCACAACGATCTGACTCGACTCATCAGCCATAATGCTCCTTGGTTACACAAGAAGTTAACAAAAAAATGATACAAAACTCAGTTCAAGCCTATTTATAGAACCCATTGGGCATGGAACCTCAAGGGAAGTCAATTCTTCAATCAATTCATGATTTTTATGTCAATAATTGTTCACTAGTTTCTCTATTCTTATCACAACTGCTACGAAGTAGGAAAACTTGGGGAACTAATATATTTGCACAAAGCAATCAAGCGGCTCATAATGATGACCGGACAGTCGAGGCATTAAGCTACAGAAATATGATCCCAGCCGATCACCCACGAGTGATAGCTCGGTCGGTGTCGACCGACACACTATGACTTGGGACTCAGTGAATAGACCACGCTTATAGTCTCAGATCGTCTTAGATTTATCATGAGAGGCGTCCGATCGCAACCTGCCGACCGACCAGCTTTTCACTTCGGCAGACCCGATTGTCACTCAGCTGGTCGCCTCAACCTTTAGATTGAACTCAAGTGTGTCGACCAGTCGATTAACGCCATATTTGAATTCAAATTGTAATACATATTTGGTAGTAAATCATCACGATTAAATATGATTAAATTGCAATATAATTGTACAAGTATGCTCCTATAAATAGACAACAAAGAAGGGAATAAAAAGACCTTTCCCTGATTCTTGACAATTCTTGACAAAGATTTTCTTGATTGCTCTTTCTTTTTTTCTTAGCTCTAACTCTCGAGACGTCTTTTCACAAAAGCACAATTTATGATTCATCATTCTGAAAGGAAAGATTTGGTAGTAAATCGTCACGATTAAATTGTAGTAAATATGGTTTCCCTAACCGTTCCCTCCTTTCTATAACTGTACAAATTCACCCCTATAAATAGAGGGCGAAGAGGCAAATAAAAGGACCTCTCCCCGATTCTCAACAGGGACTTTCTCGATTGTTCTTTTTCGTCCTTCTCTTGGATCTAACTCTCGAGACGTGTTTTCAAAGGACAATTTAAGATTCAGCATCCGTCATGAATTTCAAATTAATTTTTAAAGCGATAAATATTCAAACTTCAATTAAAAGTCACTCAAAAATTCAATTTCAGCAAACTTATAGTCAAACTGATCAATTTGACTAGATGAACCCAACGGCACCAAAATTTGTCCAATTCTAGTAATTTCACCACCTGTCTTTAAGCCAATCTGTTTGGTTTGAAGTTTTAATAAACTTTATGTTAAAATGTCATTTTTGATATTTCATTTGAATGTAATTAATAGGCGACTTTAAAATATTGCATTTTCCTACAGAAAATTTCCCAACTAATCTTTAGTGAAAACAGGAAGAAAAAGTCTGTGACTCACAGGTCCCCTCACAAGAAAAATAAAATGCTCAATTTCTTCTCAACTAAACAAAAGATTAAAAAATAAAAATAACAATTTTCAATTTAATTCCTTCTAACCAAACAGTGCCTCGAAGAATTGACCTGCACTTTCAAATTTCACCAAAGAGCTTTCCATCGTTAGAGCTTTGCCGCTTTCTTTTCTTGCTGTGATAAATAGTTTCCTGTTATTAATCCATTGTTTTGATGGTGATGTTCGGGAGTTAAGTAATGTTTGGTGAAACTTATAGTTATATCATGTATACTTTTCCAAGTGATATTTATTGTGTATTTAATTTGAGTAGACTGTACTCTGTGGGTTCTGTTTATAAAACCTGCTTAACAGATTTGTACGCAGCTGAAACGTATTACAGATCTGAAGCTGAACTGAATTCTAACAATTTTTTACTCAGTTGGCTTCATTAGGTTTTGCTAAAATTATAATTTCATGTGGTTGTAGCTAAGGTTGAGTCTGAATTTAAGTTTTTGTTTTGATGTTGTTTTCATATTTTTGCGATCAATTAAGTGTCTGTTAATTTTTTACTTTTTTACAAAAATTATTGCAAAATATTGTTGGAGTAATACCTTTTCAAAAGTTGCACTAAGAACTATGGGTTCAATTGAGTTCCTTGCATGACAATTTTGTATTATTGCTCTTCTTTTCCATTATTAGATATAGTAATCACATATCTTTTTTTTTTAATTACACTATTTGCATGATATTATGTTATTTGCTAACCTCAGTTGAGATGTAGAAATGGAAGGGAAGTATAAATTTGACTATATGTATTATTATTCAGGGCCCGTTTGGGGTAGCTTATAAGTGCGTGCGACGTTTTTAAAATGTCGTCGTACTGTTTGGTTCGTGCGTTTCGCCAGCTTATCTGAAACCGCGTTTGAGTTTTTACACTAAACGCAGGTCGCCGGCCGTTTTTCAAGATAAATAGCTTATTCTGAAACGCACAAACTGTCCCCCCAACCCACCCTCAATGACAAGTGCAAGTCCTTTTTAATTTTTCCTAAAGATGCTCATTTCTGAAATTATTGTCATGTGATGAGTAGTTAAATACTGCGCATGCACGGAATTCAAGGAAAATTACTTCCTATTTTATTAGGATTGATTAAATAAGCAGCACCGTTTGCATTTAATCGAAATTATTCTGTCTGCTACTGTTTAGAGCTAACCACTGTATAGAAATTCATTGAAATGATAAATGATAAATATTATGGCCAATTATTGGCACCAGCAAACCGTCTGATTGTCTGCTAGCTTTCTTGTTTGATTTAAATTATAAATAAATCACTTTAGAAAGGCTGCAACTTCATTTAAGGTTCGTGACTATCATTAATGATGATGTTTAATGGACTCAAACTATTGATTGGAATTTTTGAAAAATAAATAATATATATATAGGTGGTTATCCAAGCATTCTATCGGTCAACTATAACCAACCTGCATAAACTAAAGGAAACGTATATTGCATTTGGTTATGCTAGCTATTACATGTATGTACTTAAAAAATACGTTAGTACGAATCTCAAAGTAATCTAACGACCAACAAAGAAGATGACGTGGCGATCCGAAACCCATGAGGGACAACTCGAGGTCATTTATTTACCTAGACAGGAGAAAAATAATCCTATGGTGGCTGAAACCCGATTATCCTCTGAAAGGGTCACTAATATCAACATCATGAATCAGCCGACATTTCTCAACCAGGTTGGGCAGATAATAAGAACCGCCCAGATCTTTGGCAGGCGATCGACATCTACTAGTCAACCCTTCAGCCATAGCCTCCCGAGCTATGACCCAGTCGGTCACCATCTCAAACTCTCGGTGAATAGTCGGGCGACCTGAATTCATTTCAGACTCCAATCCATATAACTATGTATTGTTCAAAATACCCCCCATTATACCTACTTTACTAGAGGTACAAAGAGTAATCTTATAATCCACAATTCCTATAAAAAGGAGCTCATTTCATGAAAAAAGGTTGCACTTACTGTTCATTATTGTGCTCTCTATGCTCTTTTCGTCTCTCTTGCGCTCAATTTTTAGGCGTATCTTCTAAACACATTTGGATTCAACATCTTAAAAAATGTGGTGACCGTAGAGTCATGTCATCGACAAGAAGAGGTGCCCAACAGTCACAACGAGAGGAGAATTGCCAGAGAGACATAGCCAATGCAAAGCACACCAAAGAAGGGATGTAGGAGATCATGCAATGGGAAATGCAAAGCTGAAAACCCAGAAAATGAATTAGGTGTCGGGCCAAATGACATAAGTTCTACAAGCCTTCATGGCTCTTGAAGGAGATCGACCCCCCTAAGTTTAGAACCCTCCTCGAGAAACGGTGCTGAAGACGCACAACGATAGAAAGCTGAATTGCGGCCTCGAGAGGGCCAAAGATTCATAGTACCAAGATAGTGTTGGATATGTGCAAGTGGAGAGACAATAGTTGGCGTGTTAAGGCACCATGCTAGTTAGAGAACCCCTTCTCCCTTCATATATCTAGGGCTCGTTCAAGCTCCCAGCATTGAAGTCGTATAAGGGTCGGTCAATTCTCAACGATTACATTGCCTCGTTTTGAATTTGGAATGTGTTTGTTGAACGTCTCAAACTCATTGAAATGTTGTCTGTTTTTTACCACCCTGAGGTCGTCTCCCTTAAGGTGGTTCAACTCACTTTAGGCTAGAAGCATCATCAGCTTTTCAAACTTCTGCATAAATTCTTGGCACAGTTTGCAAGCGCTCGGGTACCAAAGAAGAGCGTGCAATTTTTATGACAGCTTAAACAAAGACCAAGCTAGAGCATGCATTCCTACATCCTACAATTCCAGAGGGTGATGCTCGATTTAAAGGTCCTTTGAACCGACATGGCACAAGCTGCCCAAAAGCAAGTCCTGTGGTCTGAGAGATTTCATTATGACCTCAGTTTGCATGAGCCCCAAGATTTGTTCGAGTTCTTGGAATGACCAATAAGCACATCATTGACGAAGAAAGAATCCCCTAATCAGAGCTGCCAGACCACCAGACCCAGAAGAGAGCCCCACAAAGTGGCGGGTGGAAACCAAGAGAGGATCCTAGCCCATTCGTCTGATCAAGGTATGAAGACAGTCGACAAGCTTACGACAACAGAGGCTCTGACTATGTAATGATCAAGGAGGGTAGAAGGCGTTGAGACTAGCGACCAACTCAGTATTATAAGAGACCCATCCAATATTATGAAAAACTATTCGATGAGTGTGAGGGCCCCCGGGCTACTCGTTGAGGGTTTTGATGGGGGATTTTGTAGACATCATCCGCAATAAGGAATACTAAAATTAGGAATCACTAATGAGGGTCAGATCCTTTCTTCGAGATACGAGGAAGTACTACAAGTACCATTAAGACCACGACCAAAATAAATAGGAATGCAGGCATCTTCGAAACTTGATTGCAGAGCTTGTTAGGGACAAAAAATTGAATGGGTTCATTGCACCAGGGGGCTCAAGTTAGAGGCACGGGAAGGCCCCGACAATATAAGCCCCAAATGAACCCATCTGGATAAATGTTATCCACATCGCTGGGATAGGGTTGGCTATTTTTTTACGAACATGGTCCTTCTGATGAGCCTCTTAGAAGAGCTCAAGAACGGGAGAATTGTGTAATGTCGCACTCATGCAGAGGAGGGAGAGTTGCTCCACCATTACATTCACTGATGATGATTTGCCTTTCTGGGGTAACCACACCATTATGGTAACTGGGATACTAAACAACTTCTAGTTTGGGAGTATCTAAATCGACACTGGTAGTTCAGCGAACATTCTGTTCAAGTTAGTGCTCAATAAGCTCAATCTTTGAGCTGACCGGTTGGTAGTGCTGGCTGGCACCCTGTACGACTTTTTGGGAGAAAGAAAGGATGACGTTAGTGTTATGCCACTAGTGGTTACTTGGGGGTAGAAGTGGTTCACTGAGACGGAGGACTTTTTGATAGTAGATTCACATGCTGTCTACAACGCCATTTTTGGCCATCTGCTGTTGAACCATTTCAAGGTTGTGGTATCCATGTACCATGTCACGGTTAAGTTCCCAGGATTTGGAGATGTGATCACTCTTTGAGGATATCTAGAGCAGCCTACTGCCCCTTAGCAGTTGAAAGAGTAGAGAAGAAGTCGCTCGACCTGCAAAACTAGAGGGAAGGGGATCCCGAGAATAGTAAGACAAACCTGAAGATTCTTGTCTCTGCGAAGAGCCTGATAAATTTTTTTTAATAAGTAAAAATTTTGATTCATGACACAGAGAGTTGTTGGTCCAGATGCTTTAGGACCATGGCGACTTCTTCTCTTGGTCTACAACGGAGACGTCAGGAATACCAGGCAAAGTCACCTGCCATCTATTGAACTTGAGTATAGTTGTCTGACCGATGAAGTAGAATATCTGGAACTCAGTGACAACACCGATCAAGCCCATCAAAGAGCATTGAAGGTGAAGGAGGTAGGCTACATCCATGAGATGCGGTACCCCACCTGGGTCTCGAACATCGTCATGGTTCATAAGGCCAACTGAAAGTGGCAGATGTGCATAGATTTCACGAACCTGGATGCTACTTACCTGAAGGATTCGTACTCCCTGCTGAGAATTGATGCTCTGGTGGATTCAACTATAGGAAATTTCATGGTGAGTTTTCTAGATTTTAGGGGTATCATCAAATAAAGAGGCATCTAGATGATGCTGAGAGGACTTCTTTCATAACTACGGAGATTGTTTTTTGTTGTATTGCAATGGCCTTCGGGCTTAAAAATACGGCGACAACGTACCAACGTTTGATAGATGTAATATTTGTTAATCAAAAAGGAAAAAAATATTAGAGTCTACATGGATAATGTCCTAGTGAAAAGCTAGATGATTGAACAACATATAAAAGATTTAAAGGAAACTCTTAGAAAATATAATATGAAACTAAATCTTCTAAAATGCACATTCAGGGCTTCAAATGATAAGTTCCTAGGTCACCTTCTAATGCCTGAACGGATAAAAAATCAACTCGAACAAATTCTAAGCGTTCATTGATATGTCGTCCCCTAGAAATACTCAAGAGGTGCAGAAGTTGATCGGTCGAATCACAACCCAGTTCATTTCGAGTTAGGGTGATAAGTGTGCATCATTTTTCAAGATACTCAGAAAGGTCGAAAGCTTTGAGTGGATGGTTGATTGCCTATAGGCCATTTAGAGCATGAAGGATTACTTGATATCATCACTGCTTCTCTAAAGGCCTAAGCTAAACGAAGCACTTTCATTGTACTTGAGAGTAGGCGCTGAAGCAATCAACTCAATGTTGGTCAGAGAAGAGTCATGAAAGTAATTCTTGGTCTAATACACTAGTAGCGTTCTCTAAGTTGCGGAGGTCAGATATCGAATTATAAAAATATTAAGTTTCGCACTGATTGTATCAGCTCGCAGTTTGCCACCCTATTTTTAAAAAAATCCCATTCGAGTGATTTTTGATCATCTGTTGAAGTTTGTGCTTACGTGACTGGAACATTTCAACCAAATACTCAAGCAAGCAATGGAATTGAGCAAATAACGAATTTGAAATCACGTACATCCCCCGGATGGCTATCAAGGCACAGCGATCGCATATTTCTTAACATATTTTTCAGAGCATGAGAGGTTGGGTGAAGATTCTACCAGTCAATAAGAATGACTCTTATATATGGATGGTGCCTCAAATCGATCATGAGCGGGATTAAGGCTGGCTTAGAGTAGCCCATCAAGAAAACACTTGTATCACTCGACATCTGTGGAGTTCATGGCAACAAACAACCAAGCAGAATATGAAGTCCAGATCGTCGGATTACGTCTTGCCTTTGAAATGGGTGCCCAGTGTTTGGTTCTGAAGTTAAACTTGCAGCTGGTAGTAATTCAAATGGGTGCCCAGTGTTTGGTGGATATGATCCAATCCGTTTTATGGGACATCATGATAACTCCATCCACTGTGACTTGAAAAACGTCGTTCATGCTATCATATAGAATAGAAGCCATGTTGCTGGTAAAGTACAACTACTATAGCCAGAGGGTCCTCACAATACGACTTTCAGCGAGGAGGGTTTGCTAGTATGGCTAGAAGCAAACAACGAAAGAGTAATGCTCGCAATATATTTGATAGAAGAGTTCCGAGTGAAATCAGCTCTGTGGAAAGAGGAAGTCAACAAAAGAGTTTCCCTGTACTACAACTGACATGTTCTGGAGAAACTTTTCCTTCCAGAGATCTAGTACTGAAGAAAGTTAATTCCACGGCATGAGGATAGACGGTCGGAAAGTTGAACCAAACACGGAGAGGTCCCTACATCATCGACAACAATGCAAGAACCAGAGCATACAAGCTAAGAACTTACAAAGAGAATGAAGTCCCCCAAACCTTGAGTGAGAATGACATCAAAAGATTGTTCTCTTAAATTTATCGCCTTTTTGTATCAAAAATCTTAAATGAAATTCTTTTGTTCTTCATTTTTTTGTGGCTCTAAATTTTTATGCAGCTCTCTCAAAAACTATATAGAATAAATGAACACTTTGCTAATCAAAAATCCAAAATCTTCAAGCTAGCCCTCGAGGAACTGAGAAAATAGGAAGACCGGCGAAACATCTACCTGATACACGGGGAACTAAAATTTCTAAAATGGAAAATAACTTACAACGGCGCTGTAGAGGTCCAATCGCCAATTAGGGTCAACCTGGGGGTGTGTTTCTTCACTAGCTTAAAGTCCATAGCCTTGGTTGCACAAACATCTGAAGATGATTCACTGCCCAGTAGTGATAAGCTCCATAAAGGCTAGGACAATAGTCATCCTGGAGATCGGTTTGGGTTGCTACTTCCCATAGAGAGGGAACATAAATTAAGGCTAAGGTTCAATCGAGCAACTGGAACTTACGCAAGCGAATACATAAAAACCTAGCTTCACAGCCCCAAAAGAGTATTGGAGGAAACACAAACCTCCTTCGCAAATCGAGACGGCTGGCCGAGGAGCCAATATTACTCGGCTGAGCCCTAAAATGAAGATAACTGGCTAAGGCGCCAAGATTGCTTGATTGAGTTTTAAAATGAAGATCAGCCCAGGAGATAAGATCTTTCGACTAAGCCTTAAAACGAAGATGTTTGGTCGAGGCACCATGATCGTCTGGCTGAGCCCAAAAATGAAGATGGGCAGCTACGACGCCAAGATTGCCCGGCTGAGCCAAAAAATGAGATGACCAATTATGATGCCAATATCACCTGGCCAAGGCTAAAAATGAAGGTAGACAACCGCAGCTCCAAGATCATCCCGCTAACTCAGAAGATGAAGCTCACTAGTCGCGATGCCAAAATTACCCCGCTGAGCCCAAAAATGAAATTGATCAACCGTAGCACCAAAATTAGCCGACTGAATCCATAAATAAAAATAACTTGTTGGGACATCAAGATTGTCTGATTAGACCTCAACTTATTCTAAATTTCATCATATTCGAATATGATCCCATGCCTCACAATGATAAGATCCGTGAGGGGCAGAGGGTAAATCATCCCGGGAAGTCATCCATACACTTACTAATTCTCACTCTCCCAAATGTTAAACATCAATCTACCAGCAAATAGAGCACCATGCAGAACCGGTAGTGTGATGCCAACAAAACATAATGTACAAACAAAAAATAAAGGAGATAACAAGAAGCAAAAATTTTTCATTTCTGTAAACAAAGAGACGTCCACCGTTTTTTCTTTTCACAAAGCATATGTTTTAGGTCATTTTCAAAAAAACTTGGAGTCTCTAGCTTCTCTTATCGTCGTATCATTCCCCTTTCCAAATTAAATCACCCTCTCGGATCATAAAAAATGATCCAAATAGGAGAGGATTTGGAATGATATGATATAAAATAAAAGTTAGACAAATTAATCTTAAAAAGAAATAAGGAGGGCTTATGTAAGGTAACCATCATGTGAAAGGTCAATATTGCATGTCCAAAAGATATCAGATCGAAACATCTTAAAACACAATCCGCGAAGAGAATCCCTACATAAGCCACTCATATAACTAGAGTCAAGTTTTTGTGCTTGTTCTGGGTTCAAGAGCAGCTCTCAAAGAAACATATCCATTTGGTTAATTATCATGGGGGATGCCCAAGTATACCCTTGATAAGAAGGGTCTTTCTTACATTATTTATGATATCCACTTAATTGGGAAACCAAAGAATTTTTATCATATAAAGTGAGAGAATCCTAATGCTTTCAATGCCTATACCTGGCCATAGGGTAGACAGTGAATCACTGTATCAACTACGGGCAACGACACCTAAACATGCAGGGCTCACAAGACAACATCAATATTTTTTCAGAGGAATGACATGGCTCAAAGGCGATGTTAAAAAATGGGAGAAATCCTTAAGTAGGTAGAGGTAGTCAGATCAACATACTATGGATTCGTCATCCCAAGCTTTGTAGACCCTAAGTCTACATGGTAGTAAAAGTAGTTAACCCAACTCAACCAAAAACTCCTTATCAGCAATCAATGAATTGCATCGTTTAAGTAGCTCTAAGGCTAGAGGAAAGAAAGAATAGTTCATATTACCCTCTAAGAGGTAGAATTGATAAAGGTTGGACTTATACTCATCAATTAAATGATGAAGATGTAGCAAGAGTGAAAAGAGGAAGGAGGTCCAGCTATAGTGCCAAAAGAACCCCATAAAAGACTTATTCTCTATCTGAGTTGGGGATGTCTCTAACACTCTTGTCTTGCTAGACAACCTGCTACGTAGAAACTTATGCTTGGCTCCTTCTCGGAACATGCATCATGATGTAGTTATTTGCAGTTGAATTTAAATGTTGAGGCCCTATTAGGGATGACTTGGGATATAGTCATGCAAGAAAGTAAAGACTTGTTTTAAATAGTTGTTATTTTAACCATAAATTTTGATTTTATTTAATCTTTTATTAGGATTTTTGAAAAAGACATTTTTAAGTCCTTAGTGAGCCTAGATTATAAATCACAGGGTTCCCAGTTAAACTACAATCAAAGAAAGAGAAAATAACAAGCACATTGTATAATGTAAAATAAGCCAAATACAAATAATAAGAGGTCGAGTGTCGCTGGGTTTGCAACATATCCTAGAAAGCAGAAAAAACGACCAGACTTTATATATACTTCCTCGATTCTAATTTTATCATGAATATAAATTCAGAATTAAGGTACGGGGCAGGAGCAGCTGCTCCTAGTCCCCCTCATGTGATTTGGTGAGTAGTGCACCCTGAAATCTTATTTCCGATACAGACTCGCTAAGGACTCTAAAAATACATTTGAAAGTCTAAAAGAAAAAAAAAACTTAACCCGCAGAAGAGGTTAGCAAGGGTTCATATTCATGCAATACATAATGAGCCATGCATGGCGGGAGAAGAGCAAATGTGATGCAACGACACTCCCCGATGAAGTTTTAACCCTACATATGGTATAATAACGCCTTCCGAAGATAGTGTAACAATGCACTCTGAAGTTGATGACTTACTTTGGACTCCTAAGCTCTCTTCTCACAGCTCACCACTATAGCCTACATGACCAATTATGGATTACATGGTTCATAGCTCGTGTCGCACACAAATCTAATCTTTGTGTCTTACAAACATCAACACAGCTCACAACTACAACTTACGTGGCTTAAAACTCGTGCAACTCTTGAATTTGGCCCCTACGACCTACAAATGTCATTGTAACTCACCACTACGACATATGTGACCAACTGCGACCTTCATTGTCCATAACTTATGTAGTTTCCGATCTAGCATTTGCGGCCTACAAACATTGCAACTCACCACTACGACATATGTGGCCAAATACGACTTATGTGGTCTACAGCTCGTGTTGGTCACGACTCCAATTCTTGCGGCCTAAAGACATCATTGCAACATACCACTACAGTCTATATAACTAACTATGACTTACATGATTCCAGCTCATGTGACTCCCAACTTCAATCATGGTAGTTTGTGGACATCATTGCAGCTCTCCATTATGACAAATGTGGCCAACTATGGTTTATGAGGTCCATAGCTCGTCTGACTCCCGACTCTGACCTCTATAGTATATAAGCATTATCACAACTCATTACTATGGCCTAAGTGACCAACTATGGCCTGCATGGTCCATAGCTCATGCAGATTACAACTCCAACATCTGTGGTCTACCAATGTTTGCAGCTCACTACTATGACCTACATGATCAATTACAACCTACGTGGCTCACAACTACTGCAGCTTCCCACTACAACCTCTATAACCACTGACGCTCCTGAAGCAACCATCTACAACCTACATGGATAACTAATTATATGGTTTTCAACTACGACCTATACGACAAGCTGGCTTCACAACCACCGTTTAGGACTTTCATGGCAGTCTACTACCTCCATAAGACTCGACTATGGTCCTTGCAGTCTGCTATCACCGAGAACTACAATCATTGCAACCATATTAATATTATTATCAATTAACTACTGTTGTACATTTACAATAATCAACTTTATAACTCCATCTTTAATTTCTAATTCCGGAGAAGAGTGAATATGTGTCCTCACCATTCATAGTGAATTATTTCAACTTGGCTAGACCCTATGGTCTTTTCCCCTTTTAGTGGTTTCTGCATAAAATTGAGTTGTCTTCTGCTTATTTCTCTTTAATCACCCGAGTGCGTGTTGGATTTTCATGCAATGTTAAAACAATATTTCATTACTCCAATGTTGCGGTCTTTTTGACATGCATGGACACTAATAAGAAAGATCAAGTTGATCACCACGACATTCATATCTCATATCGATGTCCATCAACCCTCAACATCAGACACCAGTCGACCACTGTCATTTAAAGNAGGGTTCATGTTCAATTATAATTCAAATATGCATTGAACAAAACTCAAGTGAAATTCAAATTTATGTGTATCGGCAGATTTGCGGAGGAAGAGTGATTATTTAGTATTTAGTTCTGTACAAAAAATTGGCACACACAAATAATTATTGAAAAGTAAGCACAATGAGACACCTCAATTTTTACATGAGAAATCTTGAAAAGGGAAAAAACTATGGGGTCAGACCACTCTTCCCCTGAGCTAGTGACGATGGAATTATAAAGTTGATGTATAATAGTATTTCAGTAATAATAGTTGTAATGGGTCGTGGAGGTCATAGCTAATTGCTAGGGAGCCAGTAGTCTGTAGTAAATGTTATAGGCGATGGTTGTAGCAGCAGCTTGTCGTTTAGGTCGTAGATCAAAGCCATAGATGATTGTTTCAATAGCGTCGGTTGGACACAAAAACTGTAGTATGGAACTACAATAACGATTGTAGGTCTTAGAGGCAGGAGTTGGAAGCTGCATAAACAAAGATTACATATGTAGAACGTGGGGGCCAAAGTTGAGAGCCACATGAGTTGTGATAAATTTTGTAGACTGAAAAGGTCGGAGTTGGAAGCTGCATGAGCAAAAATAACACATGTAGGTCGTAGGGGCCAAAGTTGGGAGTCGCATGAGTTGTGATAACGTTCATAAGTCGCAAAGGTCCGAGTTGAGCTAAGGTAACATTAGTGGGCAGCATGGGACAAAGTTGTGAGCCACATGAGATATGATAATGTCTGTAAGCCAAAAAACTAGAGTTGGGAGCTGCATGAGCCAAGTTAACCTCCGTAGGTGCTGGAGTTGGGAGTTGCATGAGTTGATATAACATTCGTAGGTCATAGAGGCTGAAGTTGGAAGTTGTATGACTTGCAACAATGTCTGTAGGTTGTAAAAGATAATGTTGAGAACTACATGAATTGTGATATCATCCATAGGCCAAACAAGGCAGAGTTGGGAACTGCATGAGCTGAGATAATGTTTGTAAGTCGTAAAGGTCGAAGTTGGGAGCTCAATGAGCTGTGATAACTCTTGTAAGCTGTACAAGGTAGAGTTGTGAGTTGCACGAGGTATGATGACTTTGTAGGCCGCAAAGAACAACGTTAGAGCTGTACAAGTTGAGATAACATATGTAAGTCACATGGGCTAGAGTTTGGAGCTACATGACCTATGATAACATCAGTAGATCACAGAGGCTAGAGTTGGGATCTCCATGAGCAACGATCAACGTAGGATGTAATTAATCACGTAGGCTATAATAGTGAGCTGCAATAA
>JXCR01054054.1:186971-202814 GCA_002079205.1 Phalaenopsis hybrid cultivar | reverse complement strand
AAAAAATAGTATTAATATTCTGATGTGTTATATAAATAAATATTAAATTTTAGATGTTAGATATAAAAATTAATAAGAATTAAATTTTATGTATGTAAATATTTCTTTTTTTTCATAATAAATTTAAAAAAACAACTTATCATGCACCATGAGGACAATGCATCATGTGTGATTGCTCATACATGACGCAACTAGCGCGTGCCATTTTGATGCACTGTCGTACCATGCAAATGGCGCCGAGCGTGCATCGTGCTGCACCATGCGCCATGGCGCATGCTATTTTGTGTCATCGATATGTACTTCATCAGCTTTCACTTGTTTGATACAAGAATAAAGCATAGAGGTGTTCGTAAATCACATATCAATTCTTCTATCTTTCTGTTCTTCACTTTCTTTTGTCCTGTTTATCTTCTTAATTCCATCAACTTCCACCCTACAAAGTTGCTTTCAATAGCTTCAAATGAATCATAGCATAAGAATCCATTGCCCATAGGTCTAAACTCCAAGTCATCAAGGAAACACGGTACAATTGCATCTCTAGTGGAAGTGTTCTGCTACAGGGTAAATCAAAACCCTTCAAAATCAATACATTTCCCTTGATAATATCAAAACTTTCACGATTCTCGACAACTGATTTGAAAATTATTCATTTCTAAGTTCCTTAATATGCTTCCATTTTAAAGATTTAGGTTTCTTTTTTATAGAATTTATTAAGATTTCATTAATTGCTTTTAAACAATTGTAGTTAGATCATATTCTTTGCATAGCATATTTTTAAATTCATTAGACTGCATTGTATCTCATCATAGAGTGCCTTACGGCGGTCCTATTTTAAAAATAAATAAATAAATAAATAAAAGTTGTGCTCATTATAACCCCACATTTCAAGAACAAACTGATCCTTTACAAGCAAATTTGAATTAAAATCTTAATTAGATAATGAAAAAAATCGAGAGAAGTGATCTTCTTCAATAGTCATTATAGAAAAGTGAGAAAAAACTAAATTTACCTCATCTTCCTGAAGATCTTCATCAACCGTATCTTCTACCTTCTTGTTCAGCATTTCTTTGACAATAGATGGAGGAAGTGGTTTGGGAAGTAGCTTTATAGCTTCACCAACATTGGACTGCATGAGATGAAACAGAACACATTAACATAGTTCAATGGAGTAAAAGCAGAATAGAGTACTCAATTTAGCGGCTAGCCCACTCATGCAAATTGAAGTGCAAAAAAAAAAAAAAGGCTTCAAAAATGAAAAAATAAAAGCATGTCCAACAGTATGCCAACCAAATTCATATCTTATCATTTTAGACCTGAAAAGCCTGATAAACAGCCCCTCATTTCAGAATGGGCCAGCCTAAAGGCCCTACACTCAATAGTGGTTTCTTCCCTTGGTCATAATTGATGGGTAAACGTAATCACACGTATTCTAAGTCCCAATTGGAAATTCCATAATTTATGATTCCTATCATAGATGCTTGACTAAACACAAGACAAGTGGCAGCCCTGAGATATCCAGAAGCTATTAGGGTTTATGCAAGGTCCAGTAATCAAAACTAAGTTAATACAACAATTAGTTTAAAAGACTAGCTTTGATTTAGCATTGCTAACATCACCATTCCTAAACCATACTGGTACGAACAGCCAGTCAAGTCATTTCCGTAATGGTTTATGCATAGAAATCTAGACAACGACCAATATAATACAAATTTTTATACAAGCAAAACTGTCAAAATCTAGACGTGTACTAACAATCTTAAAATAAATAAAATCAGTGCATGGAAAAGGGAACTACAGTACTAAAACAGTCAAATCTTAAGCCAATTCTCTTCCTAAATGGTAGCGAGTAAAGGCATAGAAAGAATTTTAAATTGTTTTCCTTTCATCAATAATAATTCTGAATCCAGAACTGTTATGAATGTTTATATAGTATGTAAATATAATTTATCATAAAACTAAGCTGATATAAAGCCAATTTTAACTTTAGTCAGTAAAGAGACTTGTAGATGATCATCACTTATTCAGGAAGGAAAAAAGATAAATTCCAAAGCTGGATCATCTGGCTTCGAAGTCTAAGAATTGGCCACCACAAAAAGGAGTATGAGGCCGCGAGCATTAGAAAACTGTATCGACTAAATGATGGGAGATAGAAATGGAAAACATCTAAACGATCTAAATGAAATCCCTCACAATAAATCAAATCACGAGCTGGAGTATTTTATGTCAAATACTTCAGTATGTCAAGTGGCATTATACATAAGTAGGAAAATAACGGTCAGACCACCCAAAATTTTCTTATTTATATATCTAACACCTTACCCAAAAACTGTATTGACAAGTCCATGTATTTGTGCATGCCACAATCAGCACATTAAGAATTTAAAGAAAACCAAAAATATGGGTCGGGGTTTGTTGTGCTCTTTGAGATTTTAAGTGTTATTATTGTAAATGAAGATAGTTAGATGTTGGTTTTATAAATAGATAAGATTTAGATATTACACATATAATTTTATCAGCTTTCAAATACTAAAGATGTGTCTTTAGTCTAAGGATGTTCCACAAATTGAAAAAATATATATAAAAATCATATGTTAAAAAAAATTTGTAAGCTAGAAATTTGAATTTTCGAACTGCATTTAGGATTCATAGAATATAGCATTTTGCTGCCTACTGCTTTCTTGAATGGCAAAAGAAATTTTAGTATTGAAGACTGAAATTTCGCTCAGAAACTTTTAGTCAAATTATCAGTAAACATATCAACTTGGGCCATTTTCAAGTGAATTCCAAGCATATTTCAAGCCAATTTCAAAGCAAAATACGGCTCTCTAAAATTATGATTCAAGTTAAATCAAAACATATATCGTAATAAATTTTATTCATGTGCATGCTTTCAATCAAAACTAAATAGTTAAATTTGATTTCACTTGAAAGGGCAAAGACAGAGGGATTCCAATTTCACCAAGCGTTTGACAACAAAGAACAAACACTGGAGGCAATTCGTAGAAGAGCAGATTAGAAGAGATGGACACTAGAAAATCTAATAACGACTCCATAACATCTATTTAAGGAAATACACTTACAGTTGCACTTTTCAGGAATTCAGAGAATTATTCCTCGGCAACAAAAGGCATTAAACTGACGCTTAAGACTTGTTTGGGATCATTTTTGTTTTTATTTATTTATTTATTTATTTGCTTTTATTTTGAAAATATATTTATTTAGTGCATCCTTTCATGCTTTTGTTTTTCATTTTTAAAAGCACTCAAAAAACATAAAAGATGTTTTGAGTGTTTTTAAAAACAACTAACCATGCTCTAACATACCAAACATATTTGTTTCAAGCATTAACAAAACAAATCAAAAACAAAAAACTAAAAACTAAAAGTGATCCCAAATTGCCCCTTACATTCTATAAAGCAAATGCTGATTGGATCAGCCTCCAAGTAAAAGTTCATCAAGATGGTCAACGAAAGAAACACAAAAAATATGAAATCGAATATAAAAGCAAAACAGCGGCAAATTTTAGCTATATGCTAAAATATTCAGGAAGATATATACTTTTTATGATTACAAGAGAAGCAACGCATATTCAGAAGAATAAACAAGTCATTCACTCATTAGAAACAGCGGCAATAAACATAGATGTCATATTGATTGTCAAATATTAATACAGATTGCTGATGTCATCAACCTCTGTTCAGCAAACAGCCTAAAAACCTAAAATTCACTTAATGGAAGTACCGATTAAAGTAAACAATGATATAAAACAAAGAGGAGTGCTCCCAACTAGAAGTAATTAGGGAATGTGCCTTTACTGTCCTGCAAAGGGAAGGATAGTTTTGAAATATACCAAGCCAAGAATCGCATGGCGAAGATACTTGTGTGGAGATAATTGTAATCAGACTAGTACAAATAACGCTTACGAAAGAATTCAGCATGAAATTCAACTTCAGAAAAGGGAAATTGTAACCAATTTCCATCCTGAAGGATATTAGCGTAGTAGCATACATGAGTTTCTTGAGTCAACCCACTCTGTATCCAAGACCGGCAAAGAGCGTATAAGGAGGGCGATGCACCATCCACAACTCTAACCTTCAATGAATAGTAAATATAGAAAAAAAAATCAATAAATATAATGTGATCATAGATAAAACTACACATTAGTATTCAAATTTCTCATGTAATTTGATTTTCAGTTCGAGAAAAAATGATCCAAAAGTCGATCATATGGTTCATAAATGTTCTAAACAAAAAGTATAGCCAACTAGAAAATAAAAGCCACTGGAGCAACAGTTCTATTTTGTTCTTATTATGCCACAGCAACAAAAAGGAATATGCTTCAAAAATACATTTTATGTCATCCTTATCATACGCCATTCACCTTAGTCCATCTCTATAAACTTTCCTAGTTATATTTCTTCTCTTTCCCCATCAGATACAATTTTTTTTATCAATTATGCAACTAATTATAGGTGTAATCAACAGTATCATTATTAACAAAGTCTGTTTGCATTCATCCATTTTCATAGCAGAAGGGTGTACTGGGCTTCGGTGTTTCAGTGGCAAGCAAACCTGAAACTTACTGTAAACTACTAAACTATATATTTTCTGCATTGGATAACACAGATCTATGAACTGAAGACCCGCTTATCAGGCCGACAGCAAAGAAAATTTCTTAAATAGACTCCCGAGCTTCTTGTTATAATAAAACCCCTATTCTCCGGACTAGTGGATTATCTCCCAACTAGTGGACTTTTACAAGGTCAAAACAAGGAAAAATTGTGAGCAACAGAGTCACTTTAGAAGTCACCTTCTCACCCAAAGCTGAAGCCATATCTCCAAACTCTCTCTTGAACCAACAGCACCTTAAGTATCATTTCTCAAACAAAGAATTCATAGACGTCCTCCTATCTGTACTAAAAGCAGCACATCCTCCTTTACAACATGAGTCCATAAGGTGGTACATTTCATCACAAACTTTATAAAGATACTCCTATCCCAGGTTAGCAGCCTTACCCAAGCCGACTGGAAGACCCTCGTAACTCCCAATCTCTCCACTCCATATCTACATCAAACAAATCTAATGGCCATGAAAAGCTGAACTGCTGCTTAGAAATTAATTTTGGCCAAATCCGTAGATCAAACACATCCTAACAGAATCGAAGTTGAGAAGACCCAAAGCCAACTTCTTGATGAGCCTGTCATAAACACAAACTTAAAAGCAAAGGTGCATAATCTAACCCGCCAAAAAAAAAAAAATTTAAAATAATTAAAAAAAAGACAATTGAAATAATTCAAAGCAATATTTAAGGCACATCTATAATTCCCTTGAGGTTCACAAGCGTAGGAACATAGAATTATCCTTGTTACAAGGGCAATCTGCTGTGACAAGATTTATAAAGAGCAAGGATAAATAAAAACAGAATTTGTGAAGTTGCCTACATTGTCATTTCATAAAATTAAAATGATTTGACATAACAAATAATACAAATACTTAATTTTTAAAAAGAAAAAGGATACCAATGTGTCATACCTTTCTTCCATGAATCATCACAAAAGCATCATCTATGCTTTTGCTCCTACAAAACGAAAAGAAATAAGGTTATAAATTAGTGTAATGATTTAACTCAATGATCACAGTACAAGCACTGAGATAATGTGATAAAAAATAAAAACACGAGCTCATAAAAAAGAATGTGATGAGCATTATGAGTCTAAATATTGTATTTTGTTTTGTTTTGTTTTGTTTTTTTTGTTTTATTTTCCTTTGTAAAACATATACAAGGCAATTGCTCTTTTATGAACAAGATGTTTAGTATTTTCATTAGTTCACTAGGATTAGTTCATTATTGCATGGTTTTGACTAGGACCATTGGATTCCAAGTAAGCAAATTGTAGGTCAAATTCAAGTCAAAAAATTTTTCAATAAGAATTCTTGTCCTTAGTTTCCGTACCCTACTACTCCCTAGTTCATTTAGATGCAATTGTTGCCACCATTGTTTACCTATTCTTAGCTGTGACATTGCTACTTTTTGCTTCACTACTCATTACTCATCACTTCTATCTTTTGCTATCATACTTTCGCGGAAATTAGGGCAAAACAAAATATTTTATTTCACCAACATGAAAATCACACAAATCGAATACATAAAGCATAAACACCTAGAAAGAGGTGGGCGATCTCTCCCAAACCCAAACCCTAACACCTACAATTCGAGAGGTAGGCGATATCTCCCAAACCCTAACCCTAAAATTCAAGACAACAATCACATAGCATAACATAACTCTAAACATATTATTCATATTTATACCCGTTGACCTCATTTTTAGTGAGGTCTTAGTCTCCTACTCTTAGAACCTAGGATATAGCTTTAGGAGTTCTTATTGACCATCCTAGCGGACTAGCAATGGAGCCCACCTCCTGTAGAGCTTCAAGCCACTTCTTGACTCAATTTTGTGAAGAAATCACATAAGTGGTTCCAAGCACTCAACTTCTAGTTGCAAGGGCTAAGGATCAACATGCAGAAGGCCCGAAAATGAGTTCCTATAGGATCAAACAGCCTTAGGTGAACCATTTGTGACTCGATTACTCGCTAACGACGCACTTCACACACTCACTGCATCACACACGACTTTGACTTGAATCGACTCGCCCGTCGGCGAACTCGTCCGGACGACCACTGATGACGAAACGGACTGCGCCGACGCGTCCGGAACGTCAACTTTAGTTAGGAGGGACACCCATATTGTCGGGGTTACGTGCGCACATAGATTGCACGGAAATCGATGCATTTTTTTTAGTGGGATGCGGGCCCGGACTCAACTCGGATTCAATTCAGGCTGGACTCGAGCCTGAACAAGAGTTGAGCAAATTTGAATTTCAAATTTCAAATTTCAAATTGCAAATGAAGTATTTAATCGAACTTTAATGAAATTCAATTAGGAGATATGTCATGCCAAATAAACTTCTCTGTTAAAAGGAAACAAATTAAGTCCCCGCCAATCGCTTTTGAGTAACGGCTCTCGAGCCCGCTCCTGTCATTAATTTGATTCCGCTCGCCTGATCCTCCATTGGCATCGAAGGACGCCTGCTCGATAGCGTCTCTGCACCCCATCCTCTGCTCTGCTCGATCCCGCTCCTTCCTGCGCCGAAAACCCCGCTCATCTCCTCCCTGCACTGAAAACGCTCGCCTCCTCTCTGCTTGGTCCCGTCTCCCGCACCCAGCACCGAAGCCGCAGATCCCATCCTCCGCTCTGCTCCGATCCCGTCTCCCTGCATCGAAGCCGCCGCAGACTGCTTGCTCGATCCGTCTCCCCGCATCGAAGCCGCAGAGCCCTCGGACGTCTCCTGCTGCCGAACAGACCGAGTCGTTCGTCTCCTTCTCTTGCGCGTTTCTTTCTCCATCAATCGGAGCTCGAGGAGGCCTCGCTCGACTCCCCCCAACGACAGAAGCCCTCGCTCGCCTCACGTTTCAAAGCAAAGTTCCTGCTCGGCTCGATTCTGCTCGACAGGAAGCTCACTTCCCTCTCCGTCAAACAGCCACTTCGTCTCTTCCTCATCCGACAGAAGTCGTTCGGCCTGCCTCACCGCACCGCTTGATCCCGTCTTCCTGTTCACGCAGCAACAGCCTTGCACGACTCCATAGAAGCCAAAACTGCTACTCCCGCTGCTTGATACAACCCTCACAACCCAGACCAACTCCTCCTTCCTCTTCTTCTCCAGCGGGCTTCGGCCAGGTATACCTCTTCCCTTTCCTCTTTATTCTTTGCAGCGTACACGACATAACAAGAGTTACACAGTTACCACTCAATCCAGTGTATTCACTTGCCTAACACCTAAACTGCAGTTTTATGGATGATTTTGGTATTATTTTTAGATTATCTTGCTTAGATTTATTATGGATGATAAATTTTGCCAATGATAAATTTTGTCAATTCATGAATTAATTATGTGCAAAGGGGAACTACTGTTTGGCAAATATTTAGTGTTGAATTATATCATGATTAATGATTTCAACTTAACCGTTTGATTTATTATCTACAATCTATTAATCTTCGATATTTTCTACTATTTGCCTAATGATTTTGACAAATAATAAACCTACGGCTTTATTTTCCAGTTTAGTTATTGATACCAGTCTTATGCACATTGATATGTTAAAGTGTTGGGGGCATTTACATACCTACCACACAATTATTATGGATTTACATTTCTAACACTTTAAGTTTTAATCCCTCTACATACACATCTTTGCACACACGCGCTAGAAGCCGTATCGATGTTGTTTTGACATGACATGAAAGATTTGGGTGGAATAAATGTAAATATTAAAGTCTAGTTTGGAGATATGTTAACGCATAGGAATTGTGGGGTTTGCATGCAAATTTTTATTCAATTCTTCTTGGTCGGTTTCTCGATTTTATCGTTGTTTTGAAGAAGAATCGGGATGTCGTTTTAAGTTGTCATTCTTACTGTTTTGCCTCGACTTTTTCACCGTTTGGATATTATAAATTGCTGGTTTCGGAGGCTTTATATGCCACCCGGGTGTTGATTCATTTACTGTTCTTGAGGGGACTTTGTGCCCCGTTTAAATGCCGATTTTGGGAAAATTTACTTGCTATTTTAATGTTGTTTGAAGGATAATTAAATGATGTTTTGGGGACTGTTTTGGGCTAACTTTGTTGCAATTTTTGGAGATTTAAATGTACACTTTTAGGAAGGTTTTGTCACTATTTTGGAGCTGGTTTATATTGGTTTCGCTGCAATTTTTGGTAACTTTTTAGGAAGGTTTTGTCATTGTTTTGGGAACTAGTCTAGACTGGTTTCGCTGCAACTTTTTGAATATTTTTAGGGAGGTTTGATCACAATTTAAACGCACATTGTTTTGGGATGTTTTGGGATTGTTTTATTCACTGCTTTGGGGTGCTTTTGGTGACTGATTTGGGGGGCAATTTATTCACAGTTTTGTGGTGCTTTTGGGGGCTGATTTCGGAGAAGTTTGGATACTATTTTGGGTATTTCTAACACTGCTTTGTGTTTTTGCCCCTCACCCCTTTTTGCTTTGAGTTTTGGAAGCTGGTTGATCTCTTTTCCTCTCCCTTCATTTTGTTTTGATTTCTCTTTCTTGCTTAACGGTTAAGTCATAAAGATGGGGATTGATGATTTAATTAATTGGAAGATATAGAAAACCTTAAATCACCTAATTCCCAGCATAGGCTTTCTAGAGCTTAAGCACACACCCTAGGTGAGAGTCCATTCACCTAGCCCTCAATGTAGGCTTCCTAGAGCTTAAGCACACATCCTAGGTGAGAGTCCACCCACCTAGTCCTCAGTATAAACTTCCTAGATTTTAGGAGCACACCCTAGGTGAGAGTCCACCCACCTAGTCTCAGCATAAACTTCCTAGATTTTAAGAGCACACCCTAGGTGAGAGTCCATCCACCTAATTCTTAGCATAGACTTCCTAGATTTTAGGAGCACACCTTAGGTGAACGTTCATCTACCTAATTTTCAAATGAATAATGAAACATGTCACTGGAGCCCGATTCACAAACTGATCAAGACACTAGATACCAGAATGCACTGAGGCGTAGTCCATGCTTCCTTAATTAAATCAACAGTGAAATTCCCTCAATGACTTAACTTACAATGAAACCCAGTGCATCGGGATTTGAGGTTAGATATTACACTCAAATCCTCCTGGCAATTGTGGAAATTTGTTAACGCCACATATGGATCATCGGACTAGGATGAGTCTAGGGTCTAAGTGACAGGGAGATGACGACATTACTTATGTGTGCTTAAACGAGGGATACGAAGTGAAATTATTAGAACAGTATCTCCTACCTCAAGGATCTGCAATAAGGGAGAGGGAAGAACCCATGATACTATTCGCCGATTCTTAGTGGGATCGTTGCCCGGACACTCTTAAGTTGTAAGTAGTTCTAGCACGATTAGAGTGACTAACCTGTGGACTATATGACTTTACAAAAATATTTACTAAAATAAAACAAAATCTCTTTTGCATGTTAAAAAGAATTCTGCATAAAAAAATAAATAAAAAATAAAAAAAAGACTTAAACGACAGCTTTTACATGAAAATCAAATAATTTTTTCTATGAAAATTTATAAAGGTCCACGGCTAGTCACTTGGATTGAGGTTAAGAACTACCTCCTATAGATTGTCGAGTTGGCAACTCTTACTCAAGGTCGAGAAACACACAGCCCAGATTTGAGCCCCCACTTTCACCAATGTCTTATACCCGGTTCTGATCTTTCATGTGGTTACAAGTTTCTTTTGCTTGTGATTGCTACTAATTTTTTTTATGACTTTCATGCTCGGTTTTCTTGCCTTATTTATTTTTTCTTGCAAGTATGTTTAAATATGCTGCAAATCATGATATGCTCACAACACTAATAAAACAACAGTAGCAAATGCCCATGTACGCTTTTATAGTTTATCCACGACATTTTACTTTATGGTATTTTACCTTTCAAGCATTTTTTTTATTTACCTGAATCTACTCACTCTGCATGCAAAACCAGAACTGAAACCAAAATCGAAACAAAACAAAACCAAACATTGACACCAAAACTGTGAAGCACAAATCACCAATCTCAAACACTTAAACCCTGAAGCCATCGCGACGACAGGAGCTTGGAACCAACTTTGTGGGCAGCAGGACGAGGAGCTTGGAGCGAGCAGCAAGAGGATCTTTTTCAGCATTATCTCTTCCTAGTATAATAATAACTCATAGGACTTCAAGGTAGCCCGCCTAGCGCGACGTAAATCCTCACACTCCCTTTTTAGGCTCTTGTATAACCATGTTGTGCAGTGTAAGTCCTAACCCGCATTAGGTTCCGAGGTTGTTGTGTGGTACGACGTAAACCCTCTTATCTCTGCGGGCTATTTGTATAATCGGGTATTATGCAAATTTAAGTCCCAAATAATAAAACTGGCAAGATCAAACACTTAATTAATTTCGTCTCCAAAATGTAGCCACACCGTAGGATAGTCTGGGAAATCACCGAGGTTTACCTTTGATCAGTAACATCTCCTACTTTCTCCTTCCTTTCGACTCCTGAAAATAAGTGTTCCGTATTGAGTTATTCCCACTTGAATTTCCTCGTCCTACTGTGAAAACCTAAATTTTGGAATCTTGAAGACTAATATCTCTGATCATTATCGAGAGTTTTCTCAATTGACTCTAGTCATTTGAGATGTAACTAACTATAAGAGCTTCCCTTTATAGGGAACTTGGAACCCAGATAAAATAAACCCTATTTAACCTTCGTATTATATAGGGGAACTTGTCGGTCATATAAAAAAGGTTCGCAGACCAAACGGATGTCACAAATCTCTTAGTTTGCAGGATTGGGTCTATCGTCGAGGTTTACACTTATCTTTCGGGAGGGTGTAGTATTCGCGGTATCAGACACGATTATGCAAGCTATTGGACTAATGAGATCCATTTGGTCTCATTTTTCAAAAATTAAAACATACTACTTTTAAAACTCAAACAATATATCTTTTATACTTAAATTAAATTTCAAAAAATTATTTTCATGTTCATATTTTCAAATCCATCGAAAAAGTTGACCGACAATACCCCACAATAATAACTGACAAATGACTAAATTCGAGAGGTATTGTTTCCTTACTGCCCGATAATTCATAGATACGCCAATTATAATCCTTCTTCACAAGCAAACATGGGCTAGAAAAGGGGCTTATACTAGGCTATATGACCCTAGCTTCCAACATCTCTCGGATACATATCTTGATCTTGTTCTTTTGTACCTGTGAAAGGTGTACATTTTGCATTAAAAAAATTCAAAATATTAAAAAAAGATGATAAAGAAGACCAACCAAAAAGCAAAAAAAAGGTTAATAAGTAGTGGCCCCACAAAAGCTTCTAACCCTTTTCACAAAAACATACTAGGGATGACTATCATCTAAATCATGAACAATAAAATCTTTTTGTAAAGCAAGCTGTCCACAAAAATGAACTGCCTCATTGTTTGTTTTGGAAGTTCAAGAGAACAGGACCTGGCGATACTCAATCAAGAAGGCAACTTCAAGGATTTGCCCACCTTAAAGTTTCCATCACCTCCTATCAATTGACTGGCGGAGCGCATCCATGACATTGCAGTTCTCCCCCTCCACTACGATACCCTTCATCTCTAGCACCCATGGTTCAATTTGCGTCCCCACATGCCAAACAACATTCATCTCAACTCGTACATTTGTACCTCGGAGTAGCAGTATGGGTGCACACTGATATTTATTTCCCTTCTTCCATGTTTGGCTCGCCCCATAATCAAGTCGCAAGTCCCAATAAATTTCTAAGCCTTCTGCCTGGAAAGTTGTCATTGCAAAAGGCACTGACGCGATCATATACAACCCTTCGTTGAGGTCCCACCCATTGTGACTTCTTGTTCTAGATCAAAATCCTCTGAAGCGATCTTCTACACCTCGAATCGCATGTCATCCCTTTCTATCAGCTGTCCATAGTTCCAAACCTCAAGGTATCGTGCAATTCGCTGCCGCTCAAATTCGTTCCAGACTTCTTCACACGATCTCACTTGCTTTTGTTTGTTCAAGTCGTCTGGATGCCACAATATCCCTTCCAAGTGCTATTGCTCGAGTCTGCTCTCGATTCCTTCGCTCAATCTCGTGACTTCAGTTCTGACTAAGGCGGCGACGATGCCTCGATACCGCACGAATCCTTCTGATTGCTATTGCGCGCGTCCTCTCCAGAGGTCATTGCTCAATCTAGTGGCAAGCGAGGGAGGGGGTGTTGTGTGAAGCTCCTCGATCTTCTTTACACATCTTCCAGAACTATGAATTTTCGCTCAAACTACCCCTCCACGGATGAGAAACACTCAATCATTTCAGAAAAGATTGACTCACCACTTCCTCTAATTTCTCTTCCAGAGCATCTATTTTTTAATTGTCATTACTCCTAGGGTGATTTTCTATCATGGATGTGTCGTGGATTAATGCATCTAAATTCAAATTAGGTGGAATCACGTATGTATTGAGAGCTTCTGTACATCACTTGCGACTGGATTAGCGCATCTAACTTCAAATCATGGTTGTAGCATGCCATTTTCTTCCCACGACACTGCTAGCTTTCCTGTATGTCTATTGTGTGATTTTGCTAGCTCGATTGCGACTATTTCGCAACGCAATAGAGACCAGTACGTTGTGATCCCATCGTTGGCTTCCCTAACTTGAATCGCGACTTTTTCGCTAGGTTTGGTCCTCTCCGTATGTCGCGATCCCCTCTTTGCTTTCCAGAATTGAAGAGTCGTGATACAGTCTTTCTTCCCAACACTCGACTACTGCTTCGTGACTAGGAATGCCGCAAACCCAATGTCACAACCATTTCAACAGTATATGAAGGTGCAACAACGGTAGAATTCTCTGATACCAATTTGATAGGAAGTAGGACTGACTTCCATAGACATTAGGAAAGAAATAAAAGAGTTTATTCTGTCGATATCAAATCAAAGCAATACAACTCCGAATACATAAAAGACAAGCACCTATAACTCAAGAAGAAGGCTCTCTCCCAAACCTGAATCCTAACACCAATAATTCAAAAGCTAGGAGATCTCTCCCAAAACCTAACCATAAATTTCAAGAAAACAATCACATAACATAACATAACCCTAAACATATTAGCCCTATTTATACCCAATAATAAAAACTGATAAATGACTACATTGCCCCCTTTTGTCTTACGCCCAACATAAGTATTCAAACTATAGTGGCAGGCTCAGCGTGGTGGAAAATGTTGTAGGTGTTGGTCTAATAGTTTCCTGCTCTTTAAGCTGCATGGTCTGCCTATTTTAGCACAATTCAATTGCCAGTTTTGGCAAATCTCAAAATACACCAAGAATTGCATCAACAACTCAACTTTTCATCAGAGATTTAATATTAACGAAATTCATGGAGTATTGCAACCTGCTAGGTAAGAGCTTGATATATTCACAAAAGTTTTTTATTTTGAGTCATTTTGGTCCACAAAACAAAGTCCTTGAGCCACGTAAAAGTCAATAAACATTGACAATTGCTATAAAATTCCAGTTCTTCAATCCTTTTGTGTGTTGGTTGGAATGCACATTCTTCAAGTGATTCAAAGATGATGCAATAAATCCAGAGACAAGTCTCCATGTACTAATGTGAGGCGTGATTATTCATTTAGGGTAAATTTGATCTATGTTCTTGATTTCATTTGTTTAATCACTGGTACGTGTGCTTGATTTTTCTGTCAAGTATGATATATGTCAAATTTCCTTTCATAGTGCAAAAGTGATCTTTCCTAAATTTTGATGTTAATTCACTATTTTTACTTGTAGAATAACAAAATTTGGTAACCATTAAGTTATTATGCGAGCTCAATAAAATTGCGACCCAACCTCCCTCACGTGAGAGTTCTTATGTTATTCTAGGTCATATTTTTAAAAAAGTTAATTAGATTTCACTTAAGAAACTATCCAAAGAATTTGCTCTCAAAGAAGTACGTGAGAGTTCTTATGTTAATTTATGTATCCTCTATAATTAATCACCCCTCCTGATGATAGGAGAAGTTTTTATTAAGAATTTTTTAGGTGCTAATTGCTCGATATATAACAATAGCAATTGATTTTAGATTTTAAAAACTTACTTTCAAATAAACCTAAATGCTTCGAAAAACATGCTAAACACTCAAACATGAAATTAAATAATGCTACATTAACCATTGTTCTGAAAACAAACCTGAAGTGGCCGGTTCAACCATGAATCAGTTATTCGATCAGTTTGATCCAAAAGCTCGAAACCATTCTTGTACATAATCGAGATTGAACCCGTTAGAACCAGGAATTGAACCGAAAAACCGCTGAATTTGTTCGATTTTTTAAGACCGGTATGATGCTAATATTGTCCAATTTGAACTTTTTTTATTTGATTGGATGGCTAGATATAATATATTTAAATTAAAAATGGAGAATGTCATGTATCAAAATTTTGATTTAGAATATTCTTCAAATTTTTCAAAGGTGAAGTATCTTAAATTAAAATAGTATTTATTAAATTGATAAAAATAATATTATTACATGATTAATATATTATGTAATTATATTAAAATAAATTTAATATTTATTATGTTATTGTTTGGAACATTGAACCATGAATCTCTCCTTCCAATTCTATGTTCGTCAATTATCACAACATGACTTTAGCTAAAAATAAGATAAATTTACATTTATCACTCTTTAAAAATATGCAATTGCTTTAAAAATGTACAACCGTTTTGAAATGTTATAATCACCTCAAACAAATCAAATGCGTCAAAAAATATGTGTTGTCAGCCGAGAGGCTCTAAACATAAGATAATGTCGTGGATCTCACCTTACCAGTCAACTCCTCCATATCATAAGTATTGGAGCCAATAAAACTTGTATTAAGAAATGCTTTTAAATTATTATCTCATGATCTAAAACAATAAACTCATCATCTTAGATCGATAATCTGATGTTTGATAAAAAATTCACCGGAAATATTTGGTCTTCCATTTATGTATGGCTTCCAAAAACTTTTTATAGAAAATGTTCATACTAAATCAAAACTATCGATATTGTTACATCTGCAAAGTATAATGATAATTTAAACCTATGAATTAGAATCCTTTAAGCAAGCAGAGTCAACAAAATTCAGTGTGAAAATTTGAAGTCACTTAAATATCCCTATAACATGCATAATCGTTGTGCACCATAATTGGAGAGATTCATTCTCAAAATTAAATTCACAAATTGAAAATACAAGCAATGCAAACTACCTACCCTAATAAATG
>JXCR01054054.1:156440-183414 GCA_002079205.1 Phalaenopsis hybrid cultivar | reverse complement strand
TGCATCTAGAAAAAATCTAGAGTCAAATATTAAATTTATGGCAAAATGAGGACGAGATCTTTGGTTAGTGTCCTTTCTAAAATATGATCTAAAAATTTGATCCAAAGTGGCACTCTCTTAGAAGAGTCGAGCGTGAATTGTTTTAAGCAATACAGCTCAATTTTTAACTATTTAAAATGATGCGGAAATTTATGATGAGACAGTTATAATAAGCACAATGGCATAATAGAAGTCAGCAGCTAAACTTGCTAAAAGTATTAAAGTGTACCTCATACACATTTCGATGATTAGACACTAGGGCAAATATAATCAAAATTCAATAGATACCCATTTGGTATGGTTTTCTGTTACTTTCTTTGCTTCCTTGAGCATTATAAGTATGAGGATGTTTTAAAGTAAATGCTTTGAGAAAAATTTTAGTTGAATGAAAGTTAAAAAGCACTGCAACAATTTTCTGCTGCCACAAAATAGGCAAAAAGCATTACCAAACGGGAACATAATCAAATTACAAATCACCTCTCCTTGGTATCACTGTGTTCAGGGACTATAGGCATGGCCGGAAGTGAAGTAACCTGAATTGTTCATAATCACAGAAAAAAGTATAAATAAAATGGATAATAGCTATAAGTAGTGAAGAATGAAGGCATGAGAGAAGGAGATCTATCACTAGTTCCAGAAATAATGACTACAATTGGTGATTTATATTCATTCTACTCTTTTATTAGATTTGTTGATTATTTTCTTTCTATTCGTGTTTTGGGAACATACTCATGCCCAACTTCAATATTAGTTATGTTATTTTTTCTGTTAATAGAAATATAAAGAAAAAAACCAAGCAAACTTTAATTATTGTGAAAAGTAATAAGAATTACGTCAAGAAAATACAAAACCAANATATATATATATATATATATATATATATATATATATATATATATATATATATATATACACACACACACACTCTTTATTAGAATATATTGTTCTATGCTTAAAGCAACGAAATATCCAACCTTCACAACCATTTATCTACGATAATAAATTTAAGATTAACTAAACTCACAAAAGGCTAATGTCGTATAAAGCATACCAAAAAAAATTATTCTAAAGATCTAATGCCAATAAAGACACATGAGTTTTATGATCGTGTCTTTTTAATAATAAATAACACCACAAAATAAACCATTATAATTGAAACTCTTAGAACAGGTGGCTCATCGCAAAATGACACAACCAAATTACTTTCATACTTAAAGCCTACAATTACCCAAATTGCCTAAATATTGTTAGTGAATCAGGGAGTAAACTTGATAGGAATAAAACTTCTTTGTTAGCTAAGATCAACCTAAAATTGTCCCCTTAACAAACATTCATTTCAGTTGTACAAGGCCCTCTTACAAGACACAACTCACAACTATTAACAGAAGTTCTTCGACCCGACAACTAGCCCTGACCACCATCTCGTTGAAGCTAATAATGAATTTTATTTTTAATATAAAAACTAATGTTGTAGCTATATGATAAATACTCAACACATAACAACTAATCTTAATAAAAAATTTTGTTATTACCAAAAGGGATAATCTAATCATAGGGGCATGCATCTAGAAAAAATCTAGAGTCAAATATTAAATTTATGGCAAAATGAGGACGAGATCTTTGGTTAGTGTCCTCTCTAAAATATGATCTAAAAATTTGATCCAAAGTGGCACTCTCTTAGAAGAGTCGAGCGTGAATTGTTTTAAGCAATACAGCTCAATTTTTAACTATTTAAAATGATGCGGAAATTTATGATGAGACAGTTATAATAAGCACAATGGCATAATAGAAGTCAGCAGCTAAACTTGCTAAAAGTATTAAAGTGTACCTCATACACATTTCGATGATTAGACACTAGGGCAAATATAATCAAAATTCAATAGATACCCATTTGGTATGGTTTTCTGTTACTTTCTTTGCTTCCTTGAGCATTATAAGTATGAGGATGTTTTAAAGTAAATGCTTTGAGAAAAATTTTAGTTGAATGAAAGTTAAAAAGCACTGCAACAATTTTCTGCTGCCACAAAATAGGCAAAAAGCATTACCAAACGGGAACATAATCAAATTACAAATCACCTCTCCTTGGTATCACTGTGTTCAGGGACTATAGGCATGGCCGGAAGTGAAGTAACCTGAATTGTTCATAATCACAGAAAAAAGTATAAATAAAATGGATAATAGCTATAAGTAGTGAAGAATGAAGGCATGAGAGAAGGAGATCTATCACTAGTTCCAGAAATAATGACTACAATTGGTGATTTATATTCATTCTACTCTTTTATTAGATTTGTTGATTATTTTCTTTCTATTCGTGTTTTGGGAACATACTCATGCCCAACTTCAATATTAGTTATGTTATTTTTTCTGTTAATAGAAATATAAAGAAAAAAACCAAGCAAACTTTAATTATTGTGAAAAGTAATAAGAATTACGTCAAGAAAATACAAAACCAATTGCAAAGCAAGAAATAGAAAACTGCCTGGAGCGAAATGATTCTCTTCTTGATTAGATTATTCAAATGTAGGGTATACCTATGTAGGGGAAACAATCTCTCTTAATTTACAAACTTACCAAATATATCTAACCTAAATAGGAAAGAAGATAATTCTTAAAATAAAATAAAATAACATAAAATAGGAAGGGAATAAACAAATCAAGGGTTTAATAAGTTGTCCCAAACAAATCCTTCACGTTATCTTCTCATACTTCCATACTCCCCGTCGAGTTGGGTCGTAGATGTTGTAGAGACCAAACTTGATATTGAACTTTGAGAAGGTGCTTAAAGGACAAGTTTTGGTGAAGACATCAACAACATTTTAATGTGTTGGGATGTAGTTTAGCTGAATAATTCCCACCCATTAACTTTTTCAAAGATGAAGTAACTATCAACTTCAATGTGTTTGATTCTGTCATGATGCATAGAATTCTTGATAATACTGATAGCTGCTTGATTGTCCCAAAACATTTGCATAGACCTATTGGAGGTACATTCCAATTCCTTTAACTATATTTAAATTCAGATCTCTTCACAGATTCCCAAGGTGAGTGTCTTATATTCTGATTCTACATTGTTTCTAGAAATAATAGTTTGCTTCTTACCTCTCCTTCTCACCAAATTTTGCCATACATAGGAGCAGTTGTCACGACCCGACTCGGGGCTTGAAATTAACCAAGACGAGAACCAACGGTCAGACGATGAAAATCAATTCACTATTATTCTAATTCTATCATTAATAATTTAATATTTAAATAATACATGAAAGAGCCACTAAAAAAAATAATTAAAATTAACAAGTAGAAATTTGTATCTTATCGTTTGTTGTTCTCATTTTCTATACACGTTTATTCCTCTTTTATTCATCTTGTTCAAATGTTTAAAACCGAAAAATAATATTAAAACAATATAATGAATTATCTAAAGATAACACAGAAGTAATCACACTACTGAAGTACAGTAATTCAAAGTAGAAAATTCAATATACATGCGACTTTATAATAAATCTTAAAATATGCTAGTCTTCCATAATTTTTCTATGCAATTTGATATATGCTAAAGCATGTATGAATAACTTTTTTTTCTAAATACATATACTAATCATTTATTATCTTAACTTTACTTTTACTTATATTCTTTACATACATTTCTGTCATTGTGAGGATCACTGTCAACAAACCTAACACACCTCTAGCTGATATTGCCCCGTTGGCTCCCGTCGGCACAACTTTCAGCGATCTACACATCGCAATTGTTTACAGTCGAAAAACCCTTACCTGCCCCTGCTCGATATTATCTAGCTGGCAAAGCAATTAGCAATGTAAACATCACAATTTTTTTGGAAGTTAAAGCTCTGGTCTACTCGCCCTTGACCGATATTATCATGTTGGCACATTAGTGACCTAACCGTCACAATTATCTGAGATGGTAGAAAACTCTACACACGCGGTTACACTGCCGTTCCCGTGCATATACCATTAGGGAGAGAAATTCTCCTCTAAACATACACATAAAATCATTCATATATAAGTTATTTCATTCTTTATAACATACATTATTTTGAAATATCTTTATGCATATACTAGCATGCATATATATTCTACTATGCAACTATTCATCATATATAACTCTCATGTCATGCATATCTCTATCTCATGTGTATCTTTTATATCATGCATATCATTTTCCGTCGTGTTTATTATGTGTATCTATCCTATCATGTCTATCTTGCAGATCGTGTATATCATACACATCATGCATCCCATACATATTTTTCATGCATATCTTGTATATTTTTCTTTGATGCATAACTTTTCTAATCTCACAATAAGAAGAATCTAACTAAAGTACAATATACATAGAGTCAAGAATACAATCTGAAATAAAGAAAATTACTAAAATTTAGAATGTAATTACTCACCTCGGTTGTCACGCTAAAATCGTAATCTTCAATAACTAGCTGGAGATTGCGGTGACTTTTATGTTGAGCTTAATAACATATAAAATAAAATGTTAAACTTTAAGATTCAAATGATTTCCGTAAATTGAATTATTCTTTTTAAATTAGTATGGGATTATGTTACCTAAAATTTACGGAGCCGTCCTGCACCGATCTTCTACACACTTGCCTAGAACTTATTGTCTCAGGCAACCAACCTGAAATCTTAAATGACTTAGGAATTTTGAATATCAAGTTCATTAAGTGATTGAACTCAAAATATAATGGATTTGCTAAAACATACCTTAAACAGTCTTCTCGATAATAAGCCCTTCTTCAAAGCTGTGCAATCTTCTTCTCTCTTCTTCTTAACTTTCCTTATTCCTTCTTAATACTTCTAAATTTGTGTCGGAATACCTTTACAGAAACGCATAGGCCACTTACGACAGTTCCGACACCATTTTCGAGCTTCCGACGGCTACCAGAAACGAATAATGCACGAAAAATGAGGCAAATAACAAATCAGAAGCAAGAGAAAGAAAATTAAAGTCCCGAATAGCACTAAAATCAATTTCACACTTACCAATTTTTCCCTGAAGCCCTAAACCAATGTCTGCAGCACTCAATCGTGTACGTGGCTTCGTGATTCTGTTATAATGCAGCTGCGAGAGGTGAAGGAAATGAATAATGGGGAAGAGGCACGTTGCTCTGCGGCTTTACTGTGTGTCTCTCGTCCCTTGCTATAGTGAAGGATCGTAGAGTTCTTCACTGTCAAGCAATCGAACAGGGAGATCGAACCGATGCTTGAGCAAAATCAAGAGGGAGAGAGGAGTATCAGGAGAAGGGAGGAGAAATTTTGAAGGCTCTGGAAGCCATTCGATCTAAACTCTCGAATAAAAAGGTGTGACAGGCGATCTGGAACAGTGAGGGGATTAGGAATAATCAGGTTTAATTAATTTATAAATTCCAATTTTTATAACTCCCATTCCATTCAAAATTTATATATAGTGTTTTATATAGAATTGATGGATTTAAGACTTATAATATTATAAAATTGATTCGGTTGAATTCTAAGGAATCCAAAATTTGGAGCACATTTTAGATTGCCAAAATTTTAACCTGATTTCTCAACATGGATTAATACAATAGTAGAATGTGGTGGACCTTATGTCAATGATTTCCCCATCCCAACTAGCATCATATAGACTTCCACCTCTCTATTCCTGTTTTTCTCAAAGATTAACTCCATAACTAGTATTCTTCTTCTTAGGAAACCTCATAATTTTGTAAACCATATCTAGATGCTCTTCATTTGAGTCATTCATGTGTTGGCTCACAATACTAACAGAGTATGTAACACCTCACCTCATAAATGATAGGTAGAAGAGTTTTCCTACCAATCATTGATATCTTCCTCCACAAAGACGTTTTTTCTCCTAGCTTTGACTTATGGCTGAAATCCAATGGAATATCAACAACCTTACATCCAATCATTCTCATTTCTTCTAATAGATGGGACATATTTCCTTTGTGATATAATGATGTCTTTCTTCCATATTGTTACCTCCATACCTAAAAAATATCTCATGATTCCTAGGTCATTGATTTCAAACTCCATATCAAACACTTTTTTAATCTTGAGAATCTCTCTTTCATCATCACTGATAAAATCGTATCATTAACATATACTATCAGTACAACAACCTTACCTTTCTGAGTGTGTTTTACGAACAAAGTATGATCTGCTTGACTTTGAGAATGCCCATTGGTTTTGATAGTTTTAGCAAACATTTTAAATCACACACTTGGTGATCTCTTAAGCTCATATAGAGACTTCCTGAATTTGCATACGAAGTGTTTGTTGGAATAATTCTAAAGTCCCGGTAATATCTCTCTATACACTTCTTCTTCCAGATCCCCACTCAAGAAAGCATTTTTTATATCAAATTGATGCAGTATTCATTCCTTGTTAACTGTTACTAAAAGAAGAATTTTGATAGTGTTAAGTTTGGTAACTAATGTGAAGGTGGCGCGGGAGCAACCAGAACCCCACACAAACTTCCGCAACTTAAGCTACAATACCACGAGACTGTCCTTTGTGATTCCTTCGTCAGGACCGAACCAGTCCAGACCTAGGAGGGGTGACCGGCTCTCCTACGATGGGTTGGTGCTTCTTTCCATAGGGAATACAATCCTAGTTATCTATGGCTTAGATATGTGATTATGGTGTTAAGCTTTTCAGTATTTCATGTTTCTCTGTCAAGACGGCTGTCGACATCCAGGTTCTGCCTTCTAGAGCTATATTCAAGGATAAGTGGTGCTTCAATTATATCTCATCCGTTATATCTCATCCGAGGTGGTGATTATCCTCAACCTTCCTACTCCTTTGCAGCCCTCCCTCCACTGTAGTCACCGCCGTATTGCAGCAGCCAGCAGAAAACAACCACTTTACGATTTACTTGCAATTTTCTACCACCTCCCCTCCCCTTCCCTCCCAATTTGTTATCCCTTGCCGTCAACTCTACTCTTCAATGTTGTCATCCTGAGAACAACTTGCTTGCCGCCCCTATGAAACTCCAACCCTCCCTATTGTTTTCATCGTCGTCCCAGCCATCCCAGCACCCCCCTTCACGTCCTCTCAGCCTCCTAACTCACTGGCGCAACCCCGTAAATGCACTCATTGTGCTATCTACCGCTGTCCATCCATCCCAACATTTCTCTGGCCTTTTAAGCTGTCATGCATCATTGTCGCAGCCCCACAACTCCGTCTCCTTGTAGTGCTACAGCGGTCCAGCTATCCTATATCGCCGCCATAGCCCACTGCATTCCCTTTTTGTTGTTGCCCCACTATTCCACTCATTGCTACTTCTTCGGAAGCCTAAATCATCGCCAATCACTACACCCAACACCCCTCGGATCTAGCCCTAGCTTGAGTTTGTGTTATAAAATGATACAATTTCAGTTTTTCTTGAGTCGTTTGTAATTTTCTATTTGAATTCAGTAATAATATAGGCTTTCCTATTGTTGTTTGGGTTAATTATAGTATCAGAAGGTCTCCTTATAGTCGATTTCATAGGCTTGAGTGAAATTTTTTGTAACAACTCTGGTCTTAAATCTCTCAATATCCCCCATCAAATTTGTATTTGATGTTGAACACCCATTTACACCCAACCAACTTTTTATCCTGAGAAAGTTTGATAAGAGTACGTGTACCATTAAATTTTAGTGCTCGAAACTCTTCTTCAACTGCTTTCCTCCGATTTAGATTTTCAGGAACTTCATGAATGGATTTAGGAATCTTCAAACTATTAAGGTTAAAAACAAATGCTTCGTAGAATGATAATAGCTTTCCATAAGCTACATACTCTTCAATTGGATATCAAATTTCATTTTCCTTATCACTAGAATCGGAAGAGGATGGACGTAACTCATGAGCACTAGATTCTTCTTTACTAGAAATTTTAGGTGAATGTGGACTCGGGTTTTGATTTGAGCAGTTATGCCCTTGTAAGTTGTATACCCTGCTCAAGATTTTCTTTTCCTCCTCGTAAGGTCGTGTGGGAGTCATCAAGTGTATCTCAAAATTGACGTTCATTTGCACTCTCTCCCCTAAATATTAGATTTGGGGTAGTATAATTGATTTTAAAAAAAATGATATTCATTAAGTTGTAGCATTTTCTGGTAATAGAAGAATAGCACTTGTTCCCTTTTTGTCAGTGGCATACACAATAAAAACACACTTGATAAAGCTAAGGTCAAAATTTGTGCAATTTGAGAATATACGTGAACAAAGGATGCACAACCAAAGATTTGAAGTGCTCATGAGTTATCTCCATCCTCTTCCAATGCTAGTGATAAGGAAAACTGAATTTGATATCCTGCTCAAGATTTTCTTTTCCTCCTCGTGAGGTCGTGTGGGAGTTATTAAGTGTATCCCAAAATTGGCGTTTATTTGCACTCTCTCCCCTAAACATTAGATTTGGGGTAGTATAATTGATTTTAAAAAAATGATAATCATGAAGTTGTAGCATTTTCTGGTAATAGAAGAATAGCATTTGTTCCCCTTTTTGTCGGTGGCATACACAATAAAAACACACTTGATTGAGCTAAGGTCAAAATTTGTCCAATTTGAGAATAGACGTGAACAAATGATACACAATCAAAGATTTGAAGTGGTATAGTAGAATAAAAAGCTCTGATGTGAGGATAGACAACCATCAAAACATGAAGGGTGTTTTTTGAAGTTAAATACTCTTCTAGCATTTATTCATAAGGAATGTTACAGTAAGAATTGTTTCCCCTCCAAAAATATTTTGAAACTTAATGTGACATCATAATTGAGCGAGATATCTCAAGAAGATGTCTATTCTTTCTCTCAACAATCTCAGTTTGCTATGGGATATCAATACAAGAACTCATATGTTTGGTCCCATTTTTTGAAAGATAGTACCCAGTAATGGAATTGAAATATTCCTTTTCAATATTAGTTTGGACGATCCAAATTTTGTATTGGAATTAAGTTTGAATCATGTTATGAAATGTTTGAAAGGTTTTGGTTGTTTCATATTTCTCTTTCATTAGGATAACCTAGTTATAGTGTGATCATCAATAAATGAAACAAATCATATAGTCCCACTTAGAGTTTTCACCTTTGAAGGTCCCCAAATATCACTATGGACAATAGAAAAAAATTATGTTGGGTCATGGGTTAATTATTTCTAGTGTGTTTAGTAAGTTGACAAATCTCAAATTCACAAGAACTAAAGTTTCTATGAATAAACAAATAAGGATACAACTTTGCAATATAATGCAAATTAAGATGACTCATGTGACAATGTNGAAGCGCTTGAAAGTTCAGAATGGAGAAAGAAGTAGAAGAAGACATTTGAGCATTAAAGCATAATAATACACGAACTCTTACTAAACTTCCTGAGGATAAAAAACCAATTGGATACAAATGGATGTTTAATATAAAATACAAAGCTGATGAAAGTGTTGAGAGATTCAAAACCAGATTTGTTGCTGAAGATTTCACCCAAAAAAATTATTACATCAGGACTTCGCATGCAAAGCTGCTTGCAGAGTCTAATCTAGAGCTAACACGTGGAAAGTCGGGGCCCACCCCCATAAAAAATATAGAAAAATGAAAATATGTGACCCGGCCCGACCGTGTTATAGGAATATTCCCTTCGCGTTATTCTGATTATTTTTCGCGTTATTCATGTGTTATTGATATATTATTGAGTCAATTTTGAGATATTATTATTCTCTAAACAATAATACCAATAATATATGAATAACGCGGAAAATATTACTTCAATAACACAACAATAACATATAAATACACCAATAACACATTAAAAACGCGCGACCCAGCTCGACCGTGTTATAGGAATATTCTTTTCGCATTATTCTGAATATTTTTCGCTTTATTTATGTGTTACTGGTTTGTTATTGAGGTGTTATTCATGAATAACACACCACTGGTTTGTTATTGAGGTGTTATTCATGAATAACACACCAATAATACATTAAAAACGCGAAAAATATTGAGAATAACGTGGAGGAATATTTGGTCGGGCCGGGTCGCGCGTTTCAGTCTTATTTTCNACATTACTGGTAAGGTGGGAGAATGATATATTATCTTGGTGTGTCACGAGATTGGTGGGTTGTTCTAAATTACCTCTAAGCAGTTTTCTCAATACTTCAAGTTGTTCCTTAGTGAATGGTTCAAAATTAACAACTGGAGTAAAACTGAATGTCTTCATCCCATACTTGGTATAAAACCTATGTGTATTTAGAGTTACTTCTAGTTGCAGGAAGGAAATTGACCGCTGCAGTTGCTGGTAAAGGTGAGGAATGTCTGCTTGTCAGGAAAGCTGAAGACAGTTGCTGCTCTGACGAAAAACAGCGGCTACCCTAGTGAAGACGACAGAGAAACAATAGCCTGCAGGGAAACGGCAGTGAAGCTGGCAATTGTATGGATAAATCCGGCAGAGAGAGGGAGCAATTGTTGGCACCGAGGAGGGCCTGCACGTTGGCTGATGGCTGCAAGAGGATTCTGGCGTTGGACAACTGCTTGTTGTTGTTGTTGTGCTGTAGAAAAATCCCACCAGAGAAAAACGGCAGCCAAGCAATGATGTTGTTGGAGAGGAACGACAACTTGCTGATAGGAAAAGGTTTTTTGCTGATATTGATGTACTGCGGGAAGATCCCATTAGATAGGAACAACAACTGAGCAGTGCAGACACGGATATGATGTTGTTGGACAGGAACAAAAGTTGTTGCTTCTTAACAGTAACGACAGCAAAGCAGTACAGATATGGATATGATTTCCATTAGAGGCAGTAATAGAGCTGATATAAAAGCCATCTCTGCGCTGAAATTTACTTGCTGCGGGCTTTCCTCTGCTAAAACTCCTTGTTGCCAAAATTTCCCTGCAGCAAACCCACCTCTGAATTCCTCTGCCTCTGGATCTCTTTCCTGCAGTGGGAATTCCCTACTACAGACCCCTTCATTGGAATCCATCTTGGAACCTTTCTTCATGCCTGCCAGTAGCAACAATCACTGGAAAGCAGCAACAAGAGCAACAATGGCCACCGAACAGCAGTAGCAGTCGCTGATGCAGAGACAATAAGATGAAGCGACAACAGCGACAACAACAACAACAACAACCAACCAACCAACCATTCTTCTTCTTCCTACAAAAAGCAGCAGCCCTAAATACGCAGAGGATTCATGACCAAGTACAAGATGAAGTTATCAAGTTATACTCCGGAGGTTAATTCTGAATCATAGACCGGGGATTCAGTGTAGACGGCCCCAAAATCTATCTTTATCACAAATCAGAAATTCAATGGCCACAATTTCCTTCAATGGTCTCAATCCGTTTTTATGCATATTTGTGGTAAAAGGGAGGAGGAACATCTCACGGGAGAAGACACAGTTCCTGAGATCACTGATCTCAACCATCACACATAGAAGAATCAAGACCATATGATTATATCTTGGCTAGTAAACCCAATGCCCACTGAAGTGGGAGAAAAATTTTTGCTCTACAAAAATGCCAAAGAAATCTGGGAGACTGCAAGAAAAATACTCTAGCGCCAAGAACACTGCAGGATTGAAAACAAGCTTCATGACCTCCACCAAGAAGAGCTAAGAGTCACCCAATACTTAACACTCTGTCTAAGTATTGGCTACAATTTGATATATTTGAGACACATGTGGAAATGTCCACAAAATAACATAATATTCAAATCTATCATCAAGAAAATAAGGACAATCAAATACTTAGTAAGACTAACTCAAGAATTTGATGACTTCAGAGAGAGGATCATGGAAATAAAACCTCTTGCATCTCCCCGAGAAGCCTTTGTTGAAGTTAGGAAAGAAGAGAGTAGAAAGAAGCTAATGTTGACATAAAAATGGGGGTTCACCAAGTACTCAAGTTCAGCTCTGTACACCCATAATTCTTCACATGTCTCAAAGGTTAGGAAGAACCGTCCCACAAGTGACTATTGCAAGAAGATTGGGCATATTAAAGAATATTGGAAACTCCACGAAAAGCCAACCGACTAAAAAACCTAGGCAAAGAAGGAAATATCAAGAGAAATAGACAAATGTTGGTACCACATCCGAAGGATCAAAGAATTCATTGACAAAAGAACATCTTGAAATACTAAAGAAACTCTTTAGAAGTAATTCAAACTAACACATCAACCCGATGAAACACCAAGGTAATATATTCTTCTCGCATCTTGTCAATAATGGAAGATTCAAAATTTGGATTATATATTCAGGAACCTCTAATGATATGACCAAAGACATCAATATTACAATCAACTATTAAGAGGCTCTACATCTAGACTTCAGCAAAACTTGCAGACTGATCCCACTCAAACATTGTTGGGAAAGGAGATGTGGAGCTCTCTCAGGATATTACTCTTTTCTTTGTCTTGTATGTTCAATAAATGAATTGCAATTTAATTTCAATCAGTAAGCTTATTCATTATATGAAATGTCTAACTAAATTTCTTGCAAACCTTTTTGAACTTCAAGTGGTGGAATCAGAGAAGATGATTGATAGTGTTGAAATGTATCAATGTTTATGCATACTCAAAGAAAAAATTTTTAAACACACAACTGATCCCATTAGCATATGTCCTTCAAATTTTTTAGCATGTTGAGTTTACGTCTGACAAAAAAAATGTCATGTTATAGCATATTCGTCGAGATCATCCAAATTTTAATTATATTGCTAAGTTGAATCCAATGTGAGACATGTCAACTTGCCAAACATACTAAAAATAGTTATCACATGACTCGGTATAAACTCACTCTTTTTTTTCATTATTCACAGTGATATTTGAAGACCTTTAAATGTGAAAACCCTAAGTGTGGCTAGATGGTTTGTCTCATTTATTGACAATTATACTAGAACTATTTGAGTAATCCTAATGAAGAAAAAATCTAAAACAGTCCAAATCTTCAAATCTTTCATCACATGATTCAAACTCAATTTCAATGCAAAATTAAGATCCTCAAAACTGATAATGCAAAGAAATATTTCAATTTCATCATTGGGTATCATCTCTCAAATAGCAAAATCATCCATGTGAGTTAATGTATTGACACCCCACTACAAAATGGGATAGCAAGGAGAAAGAGCGTGCATTTACTGAAGATATCCCGCTTAATTATGATTTCTTGTCAAGCTTTAAAACATTTTTTGGGGAAAATGGTTCTTACTACAACATACATTATCAATCGAATGTCTAACTGGGTACTTAGCTTCAAAACACCAATTCATATTTTGATGGTTAGCTATCCACATATCAAAACTTTCTTTCCTACAATAACACTTAAGTTTTTGGGTGTATATCATTTGTTCATATTCATTCCCCAACCCTCACTAAACTTGACCCTAAATATATCAAGTATATTTTTCTTGGGCATTCCTCCAACAAAAAAAGGTAAAATTGTTACTCTACTGTTACCAGAAAATACTGCAGCTCCATGGATATCACATTTTTTTTTAAATAAATCATATTATCTCAAATCTGATATTAAGGGAGAGAGATCAAACAAACATCAATTTTTGGATGCACTTGATGACATATACACAACAAACCCACCTACTCTTCCACCCCACTCTCCTACTCTTGTTGAGGATATTCAACCAACTCAAACTGAAATTCACACCAAAGAATTTCGTGTGTACACTAAGAGGAAGAAAAACCTTGAGCAAGTGGAAGACAACTTGCAAAAACAAAACTACTCCAACCAAAACCTGAGTCCACATTTACAATGAAATTTTGGGCAAAGAGTCTAGTACTCAAAAGTTATGCACTTCCTCTTCTGGCGTTGATGACAACGAAATTTGTACGAGATACCCAATTCAGTAGTATGTAGCTTAAGGAAAGCTATCCTCGGCCTATAAAGCATTTATATTTAACATTGATAATATGCAGATTTTTAAATTCATTCACGAAGCGCTTGAAAGTTCAGAATGGAGAAAGAAGTAGAAGAAGACATTTGAGCATTAAAGCATAATAATACACAGACTCTTACTAAACTTCCTGAGGATAAAAAACCAATTGGATACAAATGGATGTTTAATCTAAAATACAAAACTGATGAAAGTGTTGAGAGATTCAAAACCAGGCTTGTTGCTAAATATTTCACCCAAAAAAATTATTACATCAGAACTCCGCATGCAGAGTTGCTTGCGGAGTCTAATCTAGCGCTAACACGTGGAAAGTCGGGGCCCACCTCTATAAAAAAATATAGAAAAATGAAAATGTGTGACCCAGCCCAACCGTGTTATAGGAATATTCCCTTCGCGTTATTCTGATTATTTTTCGCGTTATTCATGTGTTATTGATATATTATTGAGTTGATTTTGAGATATTATTATTCTTTAAACAATAATACCAATAATATATGAATAACGCGAAAAATATTACTTCAATAACACATCAATAACATATGAATACACCAATAACACATTAAAAACGCGCGATCGGGCTCAACCGTGTTATAGGAATATTCTTTTCGCATTATTCTGAATCTTTTTCACGTTATTTATGTGTTACTGGTTTGTTATTGAGGTTTTATTCATGAATAACGCATCAATAATACATTAAAAACGCGAAAAATATTCAGAATAACGCGGAGGAATATTTGGTCTGGCTGGGTCGCGCGTTTCAGTCTTATTTTTATTTTTTATGCAGGTGGGCCCTAGCTTTCTACGTGTCAGCTCGAGACTGAACTCCGCAAGCAACTCTATATGTGGAGTCCTGATGTAATAATTTTTCTTTCACCCAAGCTTATGAGATTGACAATCATGAGACAATAACACCAATTGCAAAATTGAGTACTATCAAAGTTCTTTCAGTAGCAGTTAAAAAGAAATGGGGAACCACATCAACTTGAAATAAAAAATGTTTTCTTTAATGGAGATCTGCAAGAAGTGCATTAGGAGATTCTAGCAGGATTTGAGAATGATTCTAACAAACACCAACCATGCAAACTCAAAAAGTCTCTCTATGCGCTTACACAATCACCAAGGGCGTGCTTTGAAAGATTTGTTAAAACTATAAAATCCAATAAGTATTCTTAAAATGAAGCTAATCACACATTCTTCATAAAACACACTCAGGGAGGTAAGATTGTTGCACTAATCATATAAGTAAATTATATGATTCTTACTGGTGATGATGAAAGAGAAATTCTTAAAATCAATTTTTGGTTGTTGAGCTTAAAATCAAAGACCTAGGAAATATGAGATATTTTCTAGGTATGGAGATAGCAAGGTTCAAGAAAGAGATTTCTATATCACATAGGAAATACATCCTAGATCTGCTACATAAAACTGGGATGATTGGATGCAAACACGCTGATACTCCAATGGACCTGAACAAGAAGTCTAATACGAAAGAAGAAAATATGTCTATGGATAAGGAAAGATACCAATGATGGTAGGAAACTCATCTATCAGTAATAGATTAGGCCAAATATTGCACACTTTCAATTTTGTTAGCAAACAAATGAATTGCCCAAATGAAGACATTTGAAGATAATCTATAAGATTCTGAGATTTCTCAAGAAGACTCCTAATTATTGATTATTTTTTTAGAAAACCAAATATAGCAAAGTGGAAGTCTACACCGATACTATTTGGGCGCAAGAAAACTCACTAATAGAAGGTCCACCACAAGGCTCATATGTATGGGAAAATCTATTTACATAAAGGAGTAAGAAATAAGATGTTTCAACAAGCGGTGGAGAATATGAGTATAGGGCACTTACCTTGGAAATCTATGAAAAGATTTGGGTTCAAAAATTATTAAGGGAACTAGGATGTTCTTCAAATAAGCCCATACAGATGTTCTGTGACAGTCAAGCAGCTATCATTATTGTCAAGAATCATGTGCATCATGACAGAAGTAAGCATATTGAAGTTGATAGATATTTCATCTCTTAAAAAGTCAATGGGGGGACTTATACAATTAAGCTACATGCTGACACACCAACAAGTTATTGATTTCTTCACCAAAACTCTTCCTTTTAGCACCTTCTCAGAATTCAATACAAGCTCGGTCTCTACAACATCTACGACCTAGCTTGAGAGGGAGTGTGAAAATCTGAGAATATTTGGTCCTTTCCATATTTACCACTCATGCAGACCGACCACCACTTCCAAATCTTGCAGGATTTGATTTGAATATCTTAGGAAACATTTGAATGGCTTATTCCCTCCTACTTTATGTCATTCTTATTTTTTATTTAGAATTATCTCCTTTCCCAAATTAGGTGAGATGTGTTTGGTATATGTACCCTATTTGTGAGTAATGAAAGAAACAAGTTTCTTTCCCAGAAAAATTCAACAAATTCTAATGCAATCATATCCAACATAACAAAAAAATTTACTTTTCATTTGCAATCCTAGCTAAAATTATTTAAAAATTAATAAAATTTAATATTTTTTGTATAAATACAATATAAAAACTTAATATATAAATATTATACTAATGTTATTTAATTATTTTTTAATTAATTCAAACCAAATCAAGTCGAACATGAATGAAAAAATATATGTTTGTGTTAGACTCATTTATAAATCGAGCTAAGAAAACTTATTATGTTTGCTCGTTTGCTTCATGAACGAATTGAACACAAGCTACTTAGCGAGTTGAACACGAGCTATTCGCAAACTACAAGCTTTTTTGATAGCCCTAGCTCCAAGACAATAGGGATTCAGATGATCTGGCACTATCATAATATATTTAACAGATTTTATTTGCTTGTAGTCATTTGCATTTTTCTTTTTGAAACAAGGTGTTATTTCTCTATCTAAGCTCATTTGATTAAGGAAAGAGCACAAAAAAAAGCACAAATAAGGACCTCCATTCACAGTCAATTTTTAATTTTTCATTGACTTAAATGGTATAGCAGAACTTGGTTGAATTAATACATAATATAGTTTGTAATGTGAAAGCCGGATGATGCACAAAAAGAAGAAGCAAACAAAATAAATAACCCAAATTATGTGGAATAAGAATGCCTCGACTTGGAACTCAAATTGATAATTACATAATTTGTAATATGTAAGTCGAGGATGCACACAAAGAAGACACGAACAAAAGAAATAACCCAGATTAAGTGGAATAAGCATGCCTCGACCTAGAACTCAAAGCTCCTTACATTTATGTATAAGAAATCAATTCAAAAACAACAAAGTCCCCAAGAACTACATGAAAGGAATGCACAAATGGAGTTTGAGCTTAAGAGGGGGGACAAAGATTATAGACCTTATTTTCAAAGTTTTTTTAACTTTGGACAAAATGACTCGTGTACTACTTATTTTTCTTGAAAGTATAAAAAGAGATGCTGGTTAAAAAAGTCTTTAGTATCATTGGACTTGAATTTTAAATTCATCATCAAATTAACTTTTTTCTCATACTGAAAATGGTCAGAATGATTGTATTTAAATCATTATTGTCTTTTGGTAAAGAAGATTCATATCACGAGAGTTTTTATCAAAAAAAGAGAAACCACCGAGCCTGGGAGAAATTAGGTGCAAAGAATGATCTATATATGCCGCTATAAATGAAAAGAACAACAGTTTGGGTTTTTGTATAACTCAATGAAAAACTTGGCTTTGATAACCATGATAAGAATAACAGAAATTAGGTTGAATGTTTCATTCCATCATTTGTACTGAATTTATAAAAGTCCAGGAGAATCTCTATTAGGAAATGTAAAAAATTAAGGGATTAAAATTAAGCTACTAAATTAAATTATAATAAACAACACATAGATTGATGAGGCAACATTAGCAATCATATAAATCAACAAAGCGGAAAAAAATGACATAGCAATTATATATATCTTATATTCTTCAAAGAATGGCAACTAATTTTATCATGCCAACGATAATGTTCACAAATCAAATATATCATCATAGGTTGTCTAAGGAGCACAAGACAAGGAAAAGGAATGGGCAATAAACACAAAAATTATTACTATGAGGATAGAGAATCATAACACTTGCAAACTCGGCTGCTCAATCAAACAAGCAGGGGAACACAACACAAATTTGTAGATTGATGAGCATTAGTCTATGACTTTTTGCAAAACAGATAGCGAAAATTACTCAATGTTATGATAAGGGTAATCACAGCATAAACCTATTTTTGTCATTTAACTTTTTATACTTGATCTTGTTCTAAAACTAATAAAACTTTGAACATATCAACTCCTGTCAAATTTAATTTAAAATCAAAGGTCCCAAAAAGAAAATCAATTATTTTGGTAGCAAAATTGCACCTGAAAATTACACAATCTTCCAATCTATTCCTATATTGTTCTAAGTGCATGAAATGTCATATCCGTGGACTAAATATCTTTCAACAAAAGAATATATGAAAAATGTTAGCTACATAATTCATGGTTTCGATCCTCTATAATTTAAGGCAATTTGGAACTCTTCTCTGAAAAATAGACCTCTCATAATATTTCTTAGTTCTTCCCCTCATTTGAGCGGATATTTTAAAAAATTAATGAAAGGTTTGACAATAACATGCCCAAAGCAAAAACAAATTTCATTGCAGATATTTGATGGTTAACTCTAGACCTTCGCAAGACTCTTCTCATATTAATTGATTTATTAAATTAAAAGAATATTAATGGACATGTCCTTCAGTGCTTTTAAGGGTTCACAAAAACTAGTGACCATGGGTTTTAAAAAATAATTCTTTAATCAGTTCCTTGCACTTTTACTTTACTCCTATAAACAATATTACTTTTTCATTTTGTAGGCTTTTGTCGTCACTATCATCATTGGTATTATCTAAACTATTTGGGCTAGCATTTATGAATCCTCATTTTCCATTCATTCTTAATAAGTAAAATCATTTTTTAGCAACACTAATCCATATTAGCTTCCCATTTTCCTTCCCAATCAAGTGACATTAGCTTTATTTACCAGTCAAATAACTATATTTTCTACCCTTCATTGTGAATGTTCAATCCACTTAAATTTATTTTAAATTATTTTACCTTAAATAGACCTCAAATAAAACCATTCTTTATATTATCATTCCAATTATTGCACATATTCATCTTAACATTATCATTTAAACATACTCAACCTTTTTATTTACTGATTTAATTTTTTGTTTTGAAGATACTAAGATCTATAAAACATAGATTTCCCGATTTCATTGTTAGACAATTTAATTTTTAAATTTTTTATGTAGTTCTCTTATCACATAATACTCTTAAGATCCTATTTCATTTAACCATCAAACCTTAACTCTACAAATTATATTCTCATCTATGCATTCATTCTTTTGTATAATAGATCAAAAATATTTAAACCTATCACATTTAAGTATCTCTATATCTTCTGAGATTATTGAATAATAGATGTTAATATCACATCCACAAATATTTCTATACTCAAAACTTCACTCTACTAAATCGTGGTGTCCTATGTTTTAATTATTTTCTCAAACTATTCTAACTTTTCATTGATTTCAATATATGTCTTACTTATTAGAACTATATCATTTGTGAATAACATAAAATAAAATAGCTCATTTTGAATATTCTTCATAAATATATCCATAACCAAATCAAAATGATAAGACCCCAACACCGATCTTTGATAAAATTTGACTACAATTGAAATTTATTTGGTCATACCACAAGCTTTCAATTTTAATCAATGCCCCAACATGCATATTTTTAATAATATAAATGTATCTTTGGCACATACTTTCATTCTTTGGTATGCGTCAACACAATCCCAGCGGTACATGACCTTATGCCTTTTCATAATCAATAACCATATGAAAATTACTTCCTTACTCTATATGCCTCTTATCAAAAGTCTTAACACAAAAATTACATTCATATAAATTTTTTTGACATAAAATCAAATTGATTCTCTAAAACTCGCATGAGTTTTCTAAATATATATTCCAATAGTCTATAACATGACCTTACTGCATCGCTCAATATTATAGGCTTTTGATAAAGGTTGGAATCTCAACCCTCTCGCCAATCAATATCACAATATTTCATACTTTCAAATAAAAAGTAAAAAATCAAGAAATGCCAAAGTCAAGATGCCGAGATTTTCAAGCAAAATTCAATCTAGCACAAGCCTTATGATTTCTTGGACATACAATCCAGTTTTTCTAAAGGGGGTTGTTTCATTAAATGTTGCGTATAGCAGCATTATCCAGATCATGATGTTGCTATCAATTTAGTGCACTAGTATGCTTGGTTTAATGTTTATTTAATCAAACAATGTGTTATCTTAATCCTTGTTTAAAATTGTGCAATATAAGGCCCTCTTTGAAGCTCGCCTCAATGCTTTTTACAAAGAAAACACAATGAAGCTTACGCCTCATCTAGGCTAAGACGCTTCCCGAGGCACACCTTGCCTCCAAAAACGTCTCCAAATTTTGAGGCTATCCAAAAGTTTTTTAAGCAAAATCAAAAGTAACATTAATACATTTAAACTATTAATAATCACACTTGATGCTCTAAATAACAAGAAATAAAAAGAAAGTGTATCTATCAAAATTTATGTAGTTTAAATTTTAATTATCAACAAAGTTGTTATTTAATTAATATTTTGGCTGATGATTATTCATTAAGAAAATAGAAAATAATTGGGATTAAAGATAAAAAGGAATGAGAGAATATAGATTCGATGAAGTATAAGACAAAAAATAAATAATTTATTAGCTCGATTTTTCTAATGAAAATCAATTGGATGATGAGGGTAATAGGAACTTTAAAATTAAAATTCACATGTTGATGACATGTTATATTATCTTTTAAGTGAGGTATAGTATAAGTGAGAGGAAAAGTTTAATGTTGAACTTATTTTGATCGTTATGTTTTGATGTTTTAGTATTTTATTTTAATAACTTAACTTATTTTAATATGTTAATGTTTGTATAACTCCTTTTCATTTATAATTTGATAAGAAGATATTATGAGTTACTTTTAATTTTACGCAATTAATTATCTTTTAACTTTGTTAGAATGTTGTTATATTACTTTTAAACTTGTTAGTAAATTAAAATATTAATATATTATTTCTTAGTTCACATTTTATAGTTTATACAATATTTATTCATTTACGTAATTGTTTCTAAATTTGAGGCTTACGCCTCAAAACTCCGTGAGGCTTATGCCTCCTTTCATGAACGAAATACGCCTCAATACCCAACTGTGCAATTTTAAACATTGAATTCTTAATTAAATAATGTAATAATATGTTGAGTTATCAAGAAACATCAATGGCGTCATCATATTTGTGCTAATTTATTTTCTATATGTTGTCACATAATTTGACATCCAAATATTAACATCAAAAGAGAACCATCAATTCATTTATGAAAATGTTGTTTAAAATGTCAATGAATTAAACATCTTACCTCTACCATCTATAATTGACATTAGATAGTAGATGTGGAATCAAACATCTATAATTGACACAATAAAGCATTAAAACAAATAGAAAAAAGCAAACCTTGGGATGAGCGGGCACGGAAGCCCCTCGGGATGCTCCAGGACGTGGTGCCACAAAATGATGAGCTTGCTGCTGCCCCTGAGGCGGAGGCGGCCTCATCCCATGCGAAGCAGCAGCCGTAGCTGCCGCGGTGTGCTCGACGCCACCGTACACATAGGGCCTAGCTTGCGAAGCGGCGGCCATCGCCGCGGCAAAGTTCATAACCGCCATGGGGCTGCTGTTTCTTAGGTACCCCGCAGGATTCGCCACAGTTACCAACTGATCGACCGCCCGGACGCCGGCGGCGGCTCGCACCGGGAATCCCCGCTGAACAGCGGCTCCGATGGGATAAAGAATGCCGTGGGGGGGAGGAGGCGGAGCGGGAGGGTTGATGGGCTTCCCCGTAAGGGGCTGAGCGGAGAAAATGGGAGAGCGGATGGCGGGAGAGGATGGGGTGGGGGAAGTGAGGACGGGCTTTGAGGACGAGGAGGGTTGCGGAGAGGCCACGATATCCGCGGCGGATGGGGGAGCGGAGGAAGCAGGGTTCGGCATCATGGCGCCGAGATTTGGTGCGAATTTCGATCCGTAAGAACCCGCCACCAGAAGATGAGCAATAAGTTGCTGTGCATTGTTGGTTTAAAATTGAAAAATCAAATCAAATAAAAAAAATTAGTTCGATTTTTTTTATTTTTAAAAAACATAATTTTCAGTTTTTTTTAGTAGTTTTATTTTAATTTTTTATTTAATTGAATGAACTGGAAAATATAAGAAAATTCAAATTAAATGGAAGAAATTAAATCAATATTAAACATATAAAATATGTAATTCTTGATATTTGTTCCTAAATAAATTTTAATTTATAACTAAATTTCAGTTTATTTATGATTTGGTCAAATTAATTTTATAAAAAAATTAATTAGCTCAATTTTTTTTAAAAATTGGGGAATTAGATTGCAATCGGTTTGACTAATTTGAAGGTCAATCATCCAAACTAATTGAATGCTCTCCCCTAACAAATAAGTTCAAGTTTTATATTCAACTCTTTTTTAATTTCAATTGGAATAATTAAGAGTTAATAATTTTAAATAATATTTTAACAAAGTTATGGTAATTTACTTATTTTCTATTTTATACATATGAAATAACATATTATATGGTTTTAATAAAAATAAATAAAAATTTGTGAAAATTATGGATAAAAAGATGACTTTTAATTTTTCTAATTCTATTTTAAGATAGTTTAGTATGAAATTTGATTCACTACTAATGGGTCATCAATTAAGTTTAACATTTGGAATGAATTTCAATATTTTTTTAAGCAAGAAATATTTCATATTGAAATTAAAGATAGTGTAGGGCCCAAATTTTAGCAAGTTTATAACCAATTTGACCATCTCAACAAGACAAACCCGATGATACCAAAATTAGTCATATCTGAGTTCAAACAAGTCCAGATCAAGACATTGAAACATATTTGAATGCATAAGATCTTCAATTAAATTATCAAATGAACTCCAAATTTAACATACTTATAGTCAAATCGAGTGTTTCGACATGAGGAATCCAACAAGCCTAAGCTTCTTTAATATTGAGGTAATTAAGGTTCTTAAATTACTAAAAAATGTAATCAACTGGGGGGTCAATATGAGCCGTCCGATCAAATGGTTACAAGAGTTATTCGTTAAATAACCAAAATGCTCCTCCCTCAATGGTTATAAATAGATCACATCTCTTCACTTGAGGGTGGAAGGAGAGTGAGTCAAATTCTAGTTATGTTTTGGACTGAAGACGCAATAATAACTTTTGACCTTTGTAGTCGTCGATCACTGTCGACCACCACTCGACGCCCATCATTAATCATCGTCGGGCATCCCATGCTCACCAATATCAGCGAACCCTGTTGTGTAATGATGTATCTGCAAATAATGTTCAACAAAGCAACCTAAATAAAATGTAACAAAGTACCTCAAATATGATGTAATGCATAATGTTGCATGACAGATCCGATGAAAAGTGCTTATAACCACTACACTCATATGTGGCTTTCTTCATAATCATAAAGTCTTTTGTATATCATGCATGGATAAGTGTTGTACTTGACCTGACATTGTAAAACTTCTTTCCCAATTATGGAATATGAGTGTATCTTTGTAATTACACAATTATAGTGAATTATATTGACTGGGCTAGGCCCTGTAGTTTTTCCCCTTTCTAATTTTTTTCAAATAAAAAGTCAATGTGTCTTCTCCCGTTATTTATGTTGTACTTGTGTGTGTGTGTGTTGGAGATAATACTAAGTTGCTAAATTATCACACTACAACCATGAATCTTCTGACACACAACAATTTTATGTCGTCTATGAGAAAAGAAGTTTCGTTGATAAAATTCTAAACTTCATTGATGGTTAATAAGCAAAATACACGAGCTCTTCACCTACCACTTATCAGTCATGGGTGCAATCTTAAAATCTTGAACGCCAAGCTTCTACTCCATTTTACAATGATACACATTATCCTAATAGCGAAGGAACCTCTTTAGTACCACTTGAAGATTGAGTAAGAAGGATAGAAGAGCCTCAAAATGAGATGAGCTAACTTTTATGTTAAGCTCGACAACGGAGAATTATTGATACTTGAGGAGCACAACTACTTCAAAATCCATCAGCCTAAGGTGCACAATTGGCACCCCCTCCATAGATTGAAGTTACCCCCCTCCAGGAAATTGAAATCATGGAAACTACAAAGCTCTACACATCTACCTTATGTCACTAAGACTAATAACAAAACTCCAACACATGTAGAGATTTTAACTCGATCTCATGTAATATGTTACGAGTTAATAACTTTAGATCCATCATGCACATAAGACAAGCTTCTGATATACCCTGTGCAGTTTTTTTCTTACAACTTTTAAAGGGAAAGTNTTTTTCTTACAACTTCTAAAGGGAAAGTACATATTTAGTTTTACTCACTCCTGACAGGGAGCGTTCATGCCTTAGATGAGTTCACTAAAGTGCTTGCAAAGTAAATCATTACAAATCAAAGGATCATCAAAGTTTCATCTCACCTCACTCAAATTTGCCCAAGTGGGGGCAGTCATTGAATGATTATTTCCTAAGATTCTTTATTGAAACTCATCAAATCCTAGGGGTAGATCTGGAGCTACTAAGAGGTGTGTTCTTAGGGGGACTACATTTTGGTCCTTTCTACTTGTTTTTTTTTCTTGGGGAGATGATTCATTCGTATGTTGATCTCATACTTCATATCAAGGTACAAATTACTGCTAATGAAACTATTAATACACAAGAAAGTAATTTGAGCCACAATCAAGAAAACATGAAAAGAATATCATAGATACTGCTCAAACATCTCAATAGATGAAGTTTTACTTACAAGGAAATCACAGTTTGACTCATCGATTTCTGAGATATGAGTTTATACTAGAGAAAGAGTATTCGCCACTTAACACATCATGTGTTAACACCATGGCGACTGAGAATAAGAAACCTCTTAAATGGGCCCCTTAGTTGAAGCTAAATGCAAGTAATTAGAACGATATTTTCACTTCCATTTGAATGATCTCCCTTCTTCTTTTACATTGTAAAGTCGTCATTAATCTCTCTTCGAAAGCCTTCAACTTCTAGACAAATATTTTATCCATTGGGACAAGTCAATGGATAGGGTAATCCTGGTCCGATAACGGATAAGAACTAACCTTTTTGAAAACAGAGATTGTTATGACGAATTCTCACAACATCCACACAACTGTCTTATAACCTGACAAGGAAGTTAACACTTCAAAAATTATGTAAGTTTTAATATTATTTCTGACTTTAAAGCCTTAGATTCTCTCTTTTTTTGACAGTGCAAAAACATTCAAAAGAGCATCAAATGCCCGTAATTGAATCTTATTTCAAATCAAAGGATGGTGATTCCCTAACAATAAAAAGGTTATGAAAAACATACAACAATGGTAACATTTCCGATATAGGGAAATTTCAAGTTCTGTTCATTTTTTATCCCTAGTAAAATCATTATTTCAATTACATCATATCACTACCCACATCATTGAAACATTTTGCTTTGCTATTGGCATACCTGGGTGAAGTGATACAAAACCTTAAAATCAATAAGTTCAAGTGATTATTTCCTAACGATGAGACAAACCCCAATGAGAGGAATAAGTATGCACTTACCAGAAAGTTCAAGTGACTACTCCCTGAAGGAAAGAACTGACCCTCAGTCAAAAGATAATCTGAACTCTACAGTAAGTTTATGAGATTACTCTCCATAGGCAAGTTGTAGCTCATGGGCATAAGATAGTCTAAAATTAATGAAGTTGATCTTGGAGGCCGCTCTGTCACATATTGAATTGTGAAAAAAGCAAAAATAAGGCTTTTTCGGCCATAATAAACAAGCCACCTTACATGTTGATTCACGACAATCCTTTTGAGGATCGATGTATGATTATATATCAATGTATCGATAAAACATCTAAGTGAAGTTCATCATTGAAGAACATTCATAAGTCCATGACCATTTATGAGCTGCATGATATCCATATCATCATCATTTTATAAGGTCATCGTACGTGGACAAACATTGTGCTATATAATCATAACTTAATATTATTTATTCTCTCTCCATGTAACCATGAATGGGGGGAGAAAAAATGGGATTATCTTCATTATCTAGAATCTCAAGTATCATCATGAACATCCCTGTATGATCTAGTTCATGATCTAGATTATCATTTCCATCATCTTTACCCTCATCCTCTCAGATCTCCCCTAGGTTGTGTGAGCCCACGAACAATATGGGACCCTACCTTCTAAAAGGATTCAATAAATTTTGTTTCAAATTCATAAAAAAGAGCTCAAAGTAAATTTTAACTAGGTTCAATGTACAATTAAGCCTTTTTGAACTTTTTTGAAAGTTTTATTTAAACATTGTCCAAACTTTCATTCAAACATAGGGTTGGAACACAAGGTTTGAAATTATGTTAAAAATGTTAAGGTTCTATGGTTTGAACTTTGTAACTTTCACAAGATGTGTTTGGTAAATTATTAAACACCTAAAAGGGGGGCAATGTGATTTTGAAATAATATTGACAATTGATATTTTTCTTTTTTTACAGTAAGATTGATTTGCTAATATTGTTCTTTAATGTTAAAGATGAAATAAAGGTATAATTTTCATTTGACTTACCAACATATTATTTTGCATATGTTTTTTTAAATATAAAATATTTCTCAAACTCCTTCCTTAAATTTTGTATCACAAATATTTTAAAATACAACAACTTTTACATCAAATATCATATAACTTAAAATACAAAAAAAAAAAAAGATTTTATGAAAGTAAATATAAAAAATTGAAGAGATGCGTACTAATGTATTATGCTTCATGTTAATGGCTTTTGATAACTCCTTGAGTCCAAAGCCTTTATATATATATATATATAT